>MU160336.1:0-16517 GCA_015888305.1 Antheraea pernyi | reverse complement strand
TCGTGGCAGGCGGCCGTCGGCTCCCTGCGTGCGATCTGGTGCAGGTACCACCCGAAACAATCGTGTCCGGTGAGTACCTGCACCAGTCGGAACGTCAGGGAACCCCACTCCCTGGCTATCCACTCCCGCAGGATGACCTATGTGAGCTAAGCTAAGCTAACTATTCATACATATATGACTTGTTGAAACATATATGTGTACCAAGCATAAATACCCCAATAACTCTTATATATATTTCGTATCGGATAATATTCTAAACTATTTCAGTTTGTTAAGGGAAAAAGATAAAACCCTTCCACTTGCATGTGTGCGTGCACGTGTGTGGAGGTGATATGTGTAATGTTGTCGCAGTGATGTAAGATTTTGTGTCACTGTATCGCGCGTTCGTACGCGTGGAAGCTGATGTACAAAACAGTGATTAATTAAGTCATCTGAAAGTACTAAGTCCATTTAATTGTCTACTTTTGTCTCGTACTTACGCCGCGTCGTCATTAAAACAATGATAACTTTTGATAGAGTGGAGCCATTTTAATGAAACAAACACTAAAGTGAAGTTTTATTGTGAACCTCGTACTTTAGCATTGATGCGTGTTCATACAAATAAACAGATACACAGACAGACAGACATTTCTAAAAATGATTGGAATATATTCTATTATTTATTCCTAGAAACTTGCAACAATCTTTTGCACGAAAATCGATAACGTACAGGCACCTTAGATTTACATTCTTGTTATATGTATTGATGATGTAATCAATCTGAAGATACTACAAGATAAATTAGTAAGGAAAGATTTATGATTCCAGATTTAGTTTTTAATTCGCAGAATTGCATACAGGGCAATAATCTGAGTTCCCTACCCCCAAGGGTGGCAACGCACTTGCGACTCCTCTGGTGTTGTTTGTGTCCATCACTTAACATCAGGTGACCCACCTATTCGTTTGCCAGCTATGACATAAAAAAAATAAAAACGCGACTTCGTCCGCTAACATGTATCGGAAGCTCTAAAAAAACACGATTTTGAAACATTCTTCATCGGTGCTCCGCTCCTACTGGTCTTAGAGTGATACAATTCTCATAAAACTCAAAAACTACTGAACGGATTTTAATACGGTCTTCACAAGTGGATAAAGTGATTCATGAGCAAAGCTTTTGTGTCAGGACGGGATAACGTCCGCTGGGTCCGCTAGTAATATACGTAATATACGTATTTAAATTTCAGTTATGGCGAATGTCTGTATATCGCACTCATGCGAAGATAAAAAGTAAAATATATATATATAACTCACCTGAATTAACACGAATATTGTTAACAAAAGGCAAAATCTGACTAGTGAATGCATTTTTTATGACAAACTATGTATATATACGTAATGAGAAATGACTTCGTTATCTCCTTCCAATATGTCCCATGGAGGTCGTAATCGCGGCTTATATATAAAACTGAACGTTTGACAAACTTATCAGTTCATTTAAAAAACAGGTCGATATATTATATCGCTACTTAAATAAGGTTCAAATTAGAATAGAGATTATTATTTCGAATGCAAAAGGTGGGTTGTAAATTACTGGGTTTTGCCGGAAAATGTGAAAATGAATGTGTAGCGGACTATGAAACATAATTGTAAATAAGCCAATTATTCGTATATAATGATTTAAGATGCAAATCGTGATTACAGACATGATAAAATAACATAACCAATATATTGTGTGGTAAAATATGTATGGACATATTTTTTAACCGCCTTCAAAAGAGTTCCCAATTCGTTTATTTATTTTTTCGTTTGACGTTCTATTTTTTTTTATAGTGAAATGACTGCACCATGCCTGATGGTAAGCACAGTACAGTCCAAAAACAATGGCGACCACCGAGTGACACACTATCCATCGCTGGTCGCCGCTGTCATGCCGGCTTGCAAAAAGCTGGATATGCACAGGCTGATCCCGAAACGCGATCCGCAGAAGCGAATCACTATGACGGGCTTTTTCGCCATATACATGGTGGTTGCAAGCCAGTCAGGCTGTAAAACCCTACCAGCCCGCTTTCGCCATTGCCTCATTCGTTACTCAGCAGGGTGCACCACGCGCAGGTGAGGTCGGCTTGGGTGTCTCAAGTCTTATGATGTTATTCGACAACCCTTACACCCCACTAGGAACTCTATTCTTTTTTTATACGTATAATTAACTTCCACCTACTACTTCGTCTCCGTGGAATAGTTAATTTGAACTGACTTTAACACACAACTAACTATTACTCGTTTCAGAATGAATGGGTCGGCTCGCCCGGGGTAGTACCACCGTCTCACAGAAAACCGACGTGAAGTAACAGTGCTTGCATTGTTGCGTTTCGTTCGGCCAGTGAGAGCGCCGGAGGACCACCTCTAGTGTCTATGGACGGTGGTGATCACTTAACATCAGGTGACCCATCTGTTCATTTGCATCCTATGACAAAAACACACAGCGGTAGCTCTCAAAATAAAAAATTTTGAAACATTCTTCATTGGCGCTCCGCTCCTATTGGTCTTAGCGTGATAATAAGTTTTTTTCTTACACTGCAAACTCAAATTTGTTCTTATTTACATTGTTTTTTATACTTTTTATAACGTCTCGTGAGTGTTACACTAAAAAGGTTAATCTATAATTTTATACTCGTCTATAATTCTACACTAATATTATAAGGCTGAGGAATTTATTTTCTTGAATGCGCTAATCTCAGAAACTACTAGTCAGATTAAAAAAATCTTTTACTGTTAAATAGCTCATTTATCAAGGAAGGCTATAAGGCTTACCAATAGACGCGGAGAGCCAATGAATAATGTTTCAAAATTATTATTTTTTTCTTTTTGGAGTTGCGTGTTAACGTTACCTCAAAACTAACTATTCCACGCGGTCGAAGTAGCGGACAGAAACTAGTTTTATACATAGTGATGTACTACGAGCTCAAATGTTATAAAATTTATTTGACTTTAAAAACATAAATAGTGGAAAACATGCCACATTAGATCAATATGTTTTTACCATAAATGTATGGTTGAAACAAAATACATAAAAAATTAGCAATACATATATAATTGCGGCGGGTAAGTAAACAGTTCATTAGCGGGTGTGTTTGAAATCCGCACTGGAGTAGTCGTCGAGCCATAAAAGTTTGTAACTACAAAGTGTCTGTTTTTAAAAAATTAATAATAATAGCATTCTTATTAGTATACTAACTTTTACTGTTCCTAAATGTTCGGTATTTTTAATTGAAATCTTATTTAGCCGCGTTGAGCGATTTTTGGCAAAAGAAAAACTATTGCGTTCGCGTTAGTGACATGCTAGTGAAACATTACCGACATAGTCATGACGTATTGGTGACGTATGGTGGTAGAGCCACGCTGCAATTATTACTGGTTTCAGCATGAATGGGTCGGCTCGTCCGGGGTAGTACCACCCTCTCATAGAAAACCGTCGTGAAGTAACAGTGCTTGCATTGTTGCGTTTCGTTCGGCCAGTGAGAGCGCCGGAGGCCCACCTCCCCTCCCCTGCCCTCTCCGCTCCCTCTCCCACCCCTAATCCATCCCCCCAAAGGGTGGCAACGCACTTGCGACTCCTCTGGTGTTAGTGTCCATAGACGGTGGTGATCATCAGGTGACCCAACTGGTCGTTTGCCACCAATGACATAAAAAAAAAAAAAATGATATTTTGTATTGAGATTATGGAGCCCATCGTATATTTGATTAATTGATAAATTGTATAAAAATGTATACAATTATTGTTCGGGCTGCCAAAAGATATGAAAACCACACTAATTTTAATAATTTAAATTCAAAAATATGAAATTTAAAATAATTCAAGAAACAACGCAATTATAATTTTAACTTAAAAACTCAACTACTTATTAAGTAAGCTTTTTTTTCCGTTGTGGTTGTTCCGTATTGTGGGTTCAAAAAATGTTTTTTATCGAGTTAAAATTTCATATTTCTAGTTTCAGTAGTTTCGGCTATGCCTCGATGAGTCAAACCTTCGATCAACAATAACTAGATATCGGGTCAGCGCGAAAAATACTTCTCGGTAAATTACAGCTCACTTGAAATGTGAGCTTTTATTTTGTTTAGTTTATTTGAAACACAGCCAATGCTTACACGTTTCACATGCCGCAGTGTATTCAAAAGATGCAAAAATAATACCCGAAAAAGAGATTTAACGGCCGGAGTATCTTACTTTCGCTAAATACATGTTGAATAAGTTATATTTTAAGCTTTTAACTAACACATAATACCAAATTTTGAACAAAATTACCGATTTTAAGCCTGTGGTACAAGTATTTGGTAAAGGCTCTTCAACCACGCACAAACACGCACAATAACGAGAAAAAGTACTTTATTCATTGGGTGTTAAGGTTGAATTCACACTAAATGTTGTTTATGTTGTCTTTTCATTTGTAAGTGCCGGGAGTAATTTATTGCTTTGCTCGTGTTATCGTAAGTATTAGATAATATTTTGAACATTTGTGACTTTATTACTAGGTGTCATGGTTGTAATTAGGTTAAACTTAAAACCTTTTTTAAAACTTTTTTTTTCACTTTCTTAGTAAACAAATAGCTACACATAAGTATAATATATTTGCGCGGACAGCTTTTAACTTCGATTTTGTACGTGACCCTTTATCTAGTTCTTGTCGATCGAAGAGCTAAACAAACAACTCAATATAATATGACAACCTTACTTTTGTCGGCAATTCTGACGGTACGATTAGCTCGTCGTACTGCTCATTACGCTGGTGACAGACGGCTTCAAATAGGCTGAGGGCTCGTTTTTGTATGGCCATTCTTAAAGTACCGTCTCGCAAGAAAGTCGACAACCTGATCAATAAGCTGACTAGTTTATTTTAAGTAACGTCTATTTCAAATGTATCATATCAGAGTCTTTCTGAGAAATACGCTGTTGTTGGAAAAGATAAGCATGATTTTATTAATAAACTAGTTATGCCCCATTTCAGGCTTAATAATATTAATAAGTGTTTTTAGGTTAAACCTTATATTTATTCCAAAACTCCAAAACACGTTACCGAGTTGCCGGATAGTAAGTTCAAACACCATACCAAGAGGGTTTTTTGAACGATTGTGATGTCCGGAAACTTATCATTTCATTTAGAAAGACCAGTACTTGGTTGAAAGTTATTGATTTCTCAATGCCCGCAATTATCTAATCCACGCAATTTGGTGTTTGAATTAGTTTAGCTCATGTGACTATTGTTGTATAATGCTCTGTTTGCCACTAAAACTTATGTCATGGCGCACATCCAAAGCTAATGAAAAATTACTATTTTGTGGGTGAGCGATATACTGTATATCACTATCACCGGCTTAGGTAAATATAACGTACGTAACAACATTTCTAGCTCCGTGTCCATTAGTACTGCACACATTTGTCATAGTTATTTACTAATGTCGTCGTAAACTCAATGAACTGATGACTACAAAGGTCAATAAGGAAAATCCATTAGTACCTCGATTGCACCATCTTCCATCACCAACTAACGTTATACGGTTTCTCTTTCTGTTGTTGTGTCCATTTTTATATACCTCAACCAGAAAGGTGTGGGGTGTAAGGGGTGTCGAATAACATTATAAGACTTGAGACAATCAAGCCAACCTCAGCTACACGTGGTGCACCCTGCTGAATAACGAACGAGGCAATGGCGAAAGCGGGGTGGGAGGGTTTTACAGCCTGACTGGGTCGCAACCACCATGTATATGGCGAAAAATCTCGTCATAGTGATTCGCTTCTACGGGTCGCGTTTCAGGATCAGCCTGTGCATATTCAGCTTTTCACAGGCATGACAGCGGTGACTAGCGATGGATAGTGTATCA
Source organism: Antheraea pernyi (assembly GCA_015888305.1). NCBI lineage: Eukaryota > Metazoa > Arthropoda > Insecta > Lepidoptera > Saturniidae > Antheraea > Antheraea pernyi. The sequence goes on along the minus strand of MU160336.1, from coordinate 10,661 downwards.
CTCGGTGGTCGCCATTGTTTTTGGATTGTACTGTGCTTACCACCAGGCATAGTGCAGTCATTTTGCCGTGCTACAATTTAAAAAAGAAATAAATATAATATATATACTAGCTGACAGGGCCACGCGTTGCTGTTGCTCAGTTATTACATATTGAATTAAACTTATGATAAAGTATTTCATACTATGGGGTAATGAGTCGGCCTAAAAGCTTGATACAGAAAGCGAGGTTACGTAGTAAATAGATTAACAGAACACGTGCACTAATAAAATAAACTGAAGTTGAAAAAGAAATACAAAATTTAAACGTGGCGCCATCTGTGAGATACTTATAACAATCGGTTCTACAGTTTTCTGTCAGCAAACTAACTAAAGCGCCATCTGTTCGAGAGTTATCAAACTTACAATACTAACAATAATCAACATTGACATTCATATAACTTGTTATTTATGAAATATTGAGGCCATTAATCGAAATATAAATTATCGTATCTCTCAAGTTGGATCAAATTATACATAAATGCAAAAGTTTCATGAAGATCGGTTTGAGTAGTTTAGGAGCTCATCATGGACAAACATCATGACACTGGATTATTATATATTTAGAAGAAGATAACAACACTATGAGACTCCCTGATGTGTCTGTGAATAGTGATCGGTACTGTTTTCGAATATGAAAACAAAACAACAACCAAACGCATCGTGGTCTGCATTCCTACCACTTTTTTTTTTTTCGAACTGAATATGCTATTGACCAAGCAAGGTCTTAACAGCTTCACCGGACTACTAAGGCGAGCGCTTAAGGCACTCAGCCGATTTTACTTTGACAACTAGCTCAAGGGTGCGCGGCACACCTCGGCTTTGGCTGTTGCCTGATACATGCAATTCGCGACCTATCTGAGCTAATCTAAGCTAAGCTAATTATTCATACATATATGAGTTGTTGAAACATATATGTGTACCAAGCATACATACCTCAACAACCCTTATATATATTTCGTATCGGGTAATATTCTAAACTATTTCAGTTTGATAAGGGGTTCCTCAAGATAAGGCATTCCTACCACAATTGCTCCATCCGTGTTCCGTCAAAATAACCAAATCCATCGTATCATCTTGCATCATGACAATGCTAGGCTCTAACACCGAAAGCCAAATAAAGGAATTTCTGACAGGAAAAAACGTAACATCCTGCATAGCCTGACCTAACGCTATGGGACTTCTTTCTGTTTTCAAGAGGTGGTAGAGCCACGCTGAAGCTATTTCTGGTTTCAGCGTGAATGGGTCGACTCGCCCGGGGTACTACCTCCTATCATAGAAAACCGACGTGAAGTAACAGTGCTTGCATTGTTGCGTTTCGTTCGGTCAGTGAGAGCGCCGGAGGCCCACCGCCCCTCCCCCACATCCCTTCTCCTCGTCACCTCCCCCAAACACAGGCTGGCAACGCATTAGCGACTCCCCTGGTGTTGTTAGTGTCTATGCACGGCGGTGATCACTGAACATCAGGTGACCCGCATGTTCGTTTGCCTCCTATGATATAAAAACAATCCAATTTTAGCCGTTCCTAATATTTTTCGTTATTTTTCAAGATTTTCAAACTTTGTACATGTTAAATTGTGAAGATCGTTAAAAAAAACTAAAAACCTTATGAACGGCAGAATTTGAATATTGTTCTTGATGTATAAAAATTGGAAATAAAAAAAATTAAACATGTTATAGGAACGATCACAATTGGATTTAGCTTATTCAAACTCAAAATTTAAAATATCGTTTACTCAAATTTAGGCCCTGAGAAGGCGCTTATGAACGTCAAAGCTACCACCGGTTGGGCAAACAACCCACTCATCGAGAAGAACCGGCGAGAAACTCGATCTGGTTTATCTTTTCATGTTATATATTTTTATAAAACATAAATAGTTACATTCATTATTAGTGGATGCACTCATTTCCAGACGTCACAATCGTTCACATATTTATCCCCCCTATAATAATAGCCTTTAGATATTAAAACCCGCTTGACATGGTTCTTGAACTCGCTATTCGGCAAATCGGGGATGTGTTTTGGGACTCTGTTATAAAACCTAACACTATTACCTAAAAAACTGTTTTTGGACTTAGTGAGCCTGAAGCATGGAATGACCAATTTGTTCCTGTTTCTAGTATTTAAATTATGCTGGTCTTTTACTAGATCCAGCGTATATAAGTTTTTGCGGACATACATTAAATTATCAAGAATATATTGGGAGGGCAGAGTTATGATACCGAATTCCTGAAACTTAGTCTTTAATGATTCACGTAATTTTAAATGTATTTACATATGTAGTTACATTTTGAAATTTAACGACCTAATTATTTACGCGGTCAAGGATTTTCAACACTAAAAGAGGCTGCTGAAGAGTATAAAAAGGTAAAAGGGCATCACTAAAAAGTAGCATAACTGTATTCAAAATTATTTTCTTTGTGAAAAAATATGCATTCATGGTAAAAGAAAATAAACTTCTACCGTCAACTTTTTACTTCATTTGGAGCTAGAATATAAGGAAAAGTCATTTCATCTGAGATAGACTCTAAGTAAGCTAAGTAATATAACTTTACAACTAATCCAGGGAACATTTGTTGAACGTTAACGTTAACGTAACGAACGTAACGGGAATTAAGTTAACGTAGTTCCAGTAGAATGATTTTTATCAGCACACAATATTCAATTCTATTTTAAAGTTTATAAGGTTCAAATTCAAATGGGATGTTAAAGATTAGTTCCGAGTCATATTACGGGTCAAGTACGATAGTGACGTAAGTGGATATCAGGAGTTTTAGGGATAGGACGCATTTTAATCGATATCGATAATACGTTTTTGTTTTACTTTTCATGATACTAATGTACCGTTTCAGTTTTAAAGTCAGGGTACGTCGGTTTTACCAGTGTTATTTAGCAGAATTATCTGGTTAATGCTGTATTTAGTACTTGATGTTGACTTATTATACTTTTATTTATTGTATTGATATTTATGTATGATGTTGTTTTATGTGTGTATTGTATATGTGTAGTATATATGTAGTATATTGGTGTTGATATTTTATTTATATATTGTGATATTAAATAGGTTAAACATAATTTTATAAAAACCTCACCTTTTACACCTACCAACATTTATCTCTGCATCACCTAATGTTTGACTGATAGAGAATGCCTTCGGCATTAAGTCCGCCATTGCGTATTTAACATGTAAATAAATAAATAATGTGTTAAATGGTCATATATATTGAACTAGATGTGCCCGCGGCTCAGTCCGCGTGGAACCCTATGTAAAAAACAGTAATTAATAAAATCATCTGAATGTATTAAGTCCATTTACTTATCTTCTTTTCCCTCGTACTTAAGTCGCGTCTACATTAAAATTACAATAACATTTAAAAGAGTGAACCGATTTTGAACGCAGTACTTTAGTAGCGATGCGTGTTCAAACAGATAGACAGACAGATGGACAATTCTAAAAATGATTGAAATTTATTTTATTACTTATTCCAATAGTCTAAATTGAATAGAATAGAATAGTCTAAAGTTGGCTAATTCTTTGTTACATTAAAATGACAATATAGCAAGTAATCCATACATCTTGAAGAACTTCGTGTTTGACCGGAACGGTAGTGCCGCTCAAGCAGAAACTATAAATAGCCTACCAAAGCTAAAACCTACAGAAAAATTGTAAAGCTAATGGATCCTATCAGAACTATATAATAATTATCATAAATACAGTGGTACAACGAAAGAATCCCAAGGAGGGTTGATGTCAGGCAGGCGGCCGATCATAAAAATTAAGCCAAATTATATACCACAACATGACAAACATGTTGTACCGACCCTATTTATGTGGGATAAGGGTAAGAAGAAGAAGAAGACTTATTCCAAAACACCTGCAAGATTTTTTTTCACAAAAATCTAAAAAGTACAGGTAGGTACGTTACATTTATATTAGTATCATATGTATAGAAGATAGATAATCGACAATAGAGTAGGTACATCACTAATATTAGTTGCAACAGCGCATCTCCTATGCGCCGGATGTCACAGGTCGATTGAGCCCCGGCCAAAGTTCTGGATAATTCCGAGCATCGTATTGTTCTTGTTAGAAATCATTATTTTTCTGACAAAAAATGTCAGGTTGATATTCATCGTACCTAAATTCTAACCCTAATTAAACTCAATTACTATCTATTATTTTTTAATTTTTTATCTCATAGGTGGCAAACGAACAGGTAGAGTTACCGTGGGGGCGGCTCTACAAGGTTGATTAGCTTGAACGATCCCTTGCCGCCCCCACTAAACGGTCTGTCGGTACACCGTGGGGTTTTAGTCCGTGCGACTCGGACATAACCCACCCTCTCCCCCGGGAGGGTGGCGTATCCATAAGGGATTTCAAAAAAAAAAACACCAGGGGAGTCGCAAGTGCGTTGCCAGCCTGTCCTGAGGGGAGTGGCGGAAAGAAAGGGGAAGGGAGGTGGGTCTCCGGCGCTCTCACTGACCGAACGAAACGCAACAATTCAAGCACTGTTACTTCACGTCGGTTTTCTGTGAGAGGGTGGTAGTACCCCGGGCGAGCCGACCCATTCATGCTGAAACCAGTAATAGCTTCAGCGTGGCTCTACCACCTATATTTAATGCTAGGTTGAAATACACAACAATATTGGCGGAAGCAAACAATATCTTATGAAACAAGCATCTATTCGCGGCTTTGCTTGCATTAATGCACATTTGTGTTACCTCTCAGGAACAATAGTTTTTTTCTGGATGACCAACTGATACGTGCAATTTTGACTGCTTACTTATTACCAAAGCAAAATATTGTATGCATAAAGAAAAATATATAAGCATCACATCGCTTGTCCGACTTCTTGGAACAAAAAATCATAGAACTGAATGAATAGCTCTAATAAAAATCTCACTTTTTTTAACCTTTTTGTATTAATTAAGCTATTATGAGAATTTCTACATTAGAACCTAGTGTGTATGGTGTTAATAAAAAATTATTTAACTGAATCGAGTAGCTTTTCCGTGATGCATAGAAAAAATTATATTAAGATTTATAGAACGCCTTATAAAATAAAATAGCAAATTAAGCTATACAAAAATATGTTTTTCCGTAAGGCGTAAAATAATATTCTTGATATTTTTCTTCAATAGGAACTGAAAGTATATTTCGAAATGATGATTTGTTTTTGTATTTCATAGGGTTATTATTATTAACGTTTGAACATCTGGTTTTAAATGACAATGTGACCTAATACGGTAACATTTATAAGATTTTCACAGTTTTTCAACTTGATTTTTTTTTTAACTTACTTCGCTATTGACCTAGCAAGGTCTTAACAGCTTCACCGGACTACTGTCATCTTGATGTTCACATGTCGATTTGGGCATTAGAAAACAAACTACAATTTTAATCAGCTTAGACTAAAAGCTTCGCTACGTTCGCTACGCTGACACGATGTTCAAATTCACTACAATTGAGCCATCATTAATTCCTTACAATATAACTTTTTTAGGAGCGTGTTCGATGTAATATGATGATATTAATATTGACTTGTCTGTGGAGAATATATATATAGAAAATAGTATTAAAGCTATATCTTCTAATGCAGTTGGAATTGACGACCGAAACGCAACAATGCAAGCACTGTTACTTCACGTGGGTTTTCTATGAGAGGGTGGTACTACCCCGGACGAGCCGACCCATTCATGCTGAAGCCAGTAATAGGTTCAGCGTGGCTCTACCACCATTAAATTTCATAGGGTTATTATTATTAACGTTTGAACATCTGGTTTTAAATGACAATGTGACCTAATATGGTAACATTTATAAGATTTTCACAGTTTTTCAACTTGATTTTTTTTTGTCGCACTTACTACGCTATTGACCTAGCAAGGTCTTAACAGCTTCACCGGACTACTATCAACTTGATGTTAACATGTCGATTTGGACATTAGAAAACAAACTACAATTTTAATCAGCTTAGACTAAAAGCTTCGCTACGTTCGCTACGCTGACACGATGTTCAAATTCACTACAATTGAGCCATCATTAATTCCTTACAATATAACTTTTTTGGGGGCGTGTTCGATGTAATATGATGATATTAATATTGACTTGTCTGTGGAGAATATATATATATGTGACATCGAATAAATCATCTTTTCAAAAAGGCCAGTGTGCATAGACACTGTTTAATGACCAGCACGCTACAACTTCGTCAGTAGTTCATTTATTTATCAAGAAAAAGTACTTATATATATACATATATATTTTTCATCTAGGAAGCATAATGAAGTTGTTTACAGCAAATACGTCGTAACTGATATTTCATAGCTTAATTAAATTTTATGGAGAACTTTTGAGAGACTAAAACAAAAATTCGATTGGGAAATACTTACAAACAGATAGGTCACCTGGTGTTAAGTAATAGACACTACCATAGACACTAACAACACCAAAGGAGTCGAAAGTGCGTTGCCAGCCTGTGTTTGTGGGAAAGGGAGGGTCGGGGGAAGGGAGGAAGGGAAGTGGGCCTCCGGCGCTCTCAATGACCTAACGAAACGCAACAATGCAAGCACTGTACTTCACGTCGGTTTTCTATGAGAGGATTTTAGTACCCCGGGCGAGCCGACCCATTCATGCTGAAATATATATAGCTTCAGCGTGGCTCTACCACATACATGCTACATGCCCGTGACGTATTTAGCTTGTTCCAAACAATGTACATACTTGACTACTACGCGTGCTTGAATTTTTGGATGGATAAAATCTAGATATGCTCTTGATTTATTGGGCTTTTGTCAAACTAGCGACGCGTAGAATAGCGGCCTGTGTATATGTAGCATTGGTATTTTGTATGCAACTTGTGAAGGCCATCATATGTTTGGCTGATTAATATACTGTATACAAAATGTATATGAGTGTCAATTGATATGAAAACCAAACATTAATGTCGATTTCAGTTAAGTAATAATGAAATTTAAATAATTCATACTGTAATTGTATTCACAATTCAAAAAAGTACACGGTTATTCCATTATATTCATATTGTGTATGTATTGTATACATGTATATATTTATTTATCCATTTTCATCTGTTTTTTTTTATATAGGCAGTACCTACAAAAGTTTTTGCTAGTACATCAATACACCTGGTTAGCTGGAAGAAAATGCCTCTTGGCATTAAGCTCGCCAGTGTACAAATCAAAAGTGCAATAAAGAATTCATTCATTCATTAATTTATTGTATTGAGTTTTCACTTCTATCAGCAGTCTTTATGAGTGTCGGTTGTTTGTTTTTCAACTAACTATGTATATATATATATATATAACTATTTTTGTAGGTGGTAGAGCCACGTTGAAGCTATTTCTGGTTTCAGCATGAATGGGTCGGCTCGCCCGGGGTACTACCACCCGACCCACAGAAAACCGACGTGAAGTAACAGTGCTTGCATTGTTGCGTTTCTTTCAGTCAGTGAGATCGCCGGAGACCCACCTCCCTCCCCTTCTATTTTCCCCTTCCCTTCCCTTCCTACCCCCAACACAGGCTGGCAACGCACTTGCGACTCCCCTGGTGTTGCAAGTGTCTATGGACGGTGGTGATCAATTTCATCAGGTGACCCACCTGTTCGTTTGCCTCCTATGATATAAAAAAAATAGTATTATTAATAAGTTATTTAGAGATAATTCCAGTATTACGTAAGCAGTTAAGGGGAGCGGCGAGGGGTTGCATTACTTCCCTTTAATGGCAAAAGAGATGGGGGAATTTGGGATCGGTAGGTCTGCTATGTGAAGAACGAGATGTTATCCACTGGGCTAACATCACCCTAATAGCAAACCACTATTAGTAAATTCCTCTATCTATACACATACTAAAAATGTCTATAAGTAATTAAATACATGTCAATCATATATAGAAATGTTTGTCTGTCCGTTCGTTTGGATATACATCATTGCTATAGTAATGCGGTTTACGATAAAAGCATATGGAGAATTTTAATGAAATCAAGACTAAATGTTACTCGGCGATATGCTTTATGGTTTTCTTAGTAAGGCTTTATCGTGAACGAAGTACTTTAGCAGTACATTTCAAATTCTTATCATACGTATATAGATTGTGAACAAAGTCGGTAGTACCACCCTCTCATAGAAAACCGACGTGAAGTAACAGTGCTTGCATTGTTGCGTTTCGTTCGGTCAGTGAGAGCGCCGGAGACCCACCTCCCTTCCCCTCTCCTCTTTCCTCTCCCTTTCCCTCCCCTAACCCTTCCCTACAAAAGATGGCAGCGCACTTGCGACTTCTCTGGTGTTGTTAGTGTCCATGGACGGTGGTGATCACTTAACAGCAGGTGACCCACCTGTTCGTTTGCCACCTATGACATAAAAAAAAAAAGATTACAATTAAAGACTGCATTATGAAAAGAGTGCACAATACTTTATATCATGAATGTTATCAAAAATACACTAATCAATTAGGCCCTGAGAAAACGCTCTCTCGCGTCGTCTCTCTATGTATTTCCTTATATCTTTTAATGTGCGACGAATGACGAATTTTGATACTGCTTGCACTATTATTTTGATAATATGTTAGACAAATTTATATGTACTAGTGGGCGCCCAGTGGACGACATTCGATTATTAGGGTTCTTTTGTCAACTTACTTCTATAATCAAAGGTTTTTATCATGGTTACTCAGTTATTATAATAATAGTTGTATGTTATAATATCAAATCAAATCAAATCAAATCAAATCAAAAATACTTTATTCAGTTTAGGCCCTAATAAGGCACTTATGAACGTCAAAGGAAGTCCTTTATTGACAGATGTCAAAATGTCTTTTTTATTTACATGTGTGTATATGTTGTGTAAAATTGAAGCAGTAGTGTGAGTAATGCATATTTTAATTAATTTAATTACTTATAATGCATTTTATATAAAATAAATAGCTTTCTGCACTTCTCCTCCTTATAAACTTTAACTATGCCAAGTTTCACGTTCATCCGTTCGCGTATTTCTCTCAAAAAGGGATACAAAATACGTATTAATATATATGATTTCAATAAAGCCGTAAACTTTAACTTGATATTCTATACTCAGAGCAAAGGACTAATGTTTGATTGACTTTTATGTGCATGAAACTTAAATAATGAATGTTTAATTTAGTTTGGTTTCATTTTGTTCCGTTCAATTTAGTTTAATTTACTTTAGTCCAATTTTATTTATTTGTAGCATATATAATATCGTATGTAATAATACAGAAATGTTTCTTTTACACTCCTTTTTCTTATGAGCTTTAACTATGTCAATTATAACAGTCCTTCATGCTCCCAATGATCTTATAAAGAGATGCAAATCTTTTTCTATAGCTTTTATCTTTTATTAGATTTTTGATATTAAAACTATGTCAATCATTTATAAAATCTAGATTATCTAAGTAGTTGTACACATACAATAAATTATCAAAGATGTATTGGGAGGACGAATTTGAGACCAGGAACTTATTATTTGGGAAAATCACATCGATTCTTGTTATCCAAAATTACACCAATGTAATATAATAACAATACAAAATAACTGAATACACGTTTATTATGACACAAGTATTCAAGGAAGGAAGTGACAGTAGCAGGGTTTTTTTTTTCTCGAACTGACTACGCTATTGACCAAGCAAGGTCTTAACAGCTTCACCGGACTACTGACAGTAGCACAGGTCAATTACAAAATAAACGTAAGTAAAATTAGTTGTGTACCATTTGCACTAACACTTATATATACTCCGAACACTACATTAATGGCGAACGCGACATTCGTACGATTTATTCAACGCTTACCTTTACCCCTATGACATCATCGTCTTATGACTGGAAAGGATGTCTGATATACTCGTATAATGGATACTAGTCCTTGCTACCGGTTTGTATTACAAAATTGTCAAACATTCGTCAGACAGCTGTCAACTGTCAATTGACCTACTTGAGAAATATTAATTTTGTTTTATTTTCAATAAAATATTCCATGTATCGGCGTGTACACGCAGAGGAAGTGAGACTTCTTTGGCTTATATGTATAAAATTATACATACTAGTGGGCGCCCAGTGATAATAGTTGTATGTTATAATATCATTGTTGAATGTAGAATGAAAAAGGGTAATTGGAACGTAAGAGTAAAATAATACATACAGTCGAGCATAGCAACCTCCTTCACAACCGTTTTTGAAGTCCTTTATTGACAGATGTCAAAATGTCTTTTTCATTTACATGTGTGTATATGTTGTGTAAAATTGAAGCAGTAGTGTGATAAATGCATATTTTAATTAATTTAATACTTCTAATGCATTTTATATAAAATAAATTTCTGCACTTCTCCTCCATATAAACTTGAACTATGGCAAGTTTCACGTTCAACCGTTCGCGCATTTCTCTCAAAAAGGGATACAAAGTTTGGGGTTCACGTATTAATATATAGATACTAAGGGTGGACGTTATCCGGCCTTGATCAGCAAAAGTGACATCTGCTGGGACCAATTGTGAATCTAAACCTGTCTGTATGTCTTGAATCCTGAACACACACAAACAAAATTCATCAAAATCTGTTCAGCCGTTATCTCATAAATCACCCTATCCACTGGTGAAA
>MNPI01018065.1:0-87955 GCA_015888305.1 Antheraea pernyi | reverse complement strand
GGTTTCACTCGAGTTTAACTTTGCGAGGATAAACTGCTCGCTATTTATTGTATTTTTGTTCTCGTTTAGCGTTTTTTTATTTAACTACACTTTGCATGGTAATTGCTTCGCTCCCAAGGATTACGGTATGATGATAGACAACATTACAACTAGACTACTAAACAAATAGAGTAAATGCATTTAACTTTTCGAAAATCTGCCCGATAGTTCAATAGAATAACGCGTTAAAAAAACGACCCCTTGAGCTTTTATAACATTAGAAAAGATAAACGATACAAAACTCAACAGCAATGGCTGTCTAATTAGCGCAAGACACGGAGCTATCCGCAACGCGTATCGTGGGAACAAAGCTTCATAAGTGATGAATGCATACACGATTATCCGTATCTTTTGTAACTATTCCATATACGCGTCAATTTTGTTACAAATGAAAAGTACACAATGAGATGTTTCAAAGGTTCGTCAGGTGTACACGTATTACACATCCCACTTTACGTCCACGTTAACGAGTTAATATGTTTCGCAAAACGGTACGTGAAACGCGATCGTATTGTGAGCATTGTCCCGCGGTGTAAGAAACAGTGCTCGCTAACGGACGCAAGACTTCTCCGAATGACCCTACAACGGTTACCGACCTCGCGTCTACTTTACTATTTACTGTGATGTCTGCGGGCATATTCGCATCGGCCATTGTTTTCGATTAGCTAATATTTACGTTAAAACTTGATAATAATGAAGGCCGCGCCGATGATGTATATTTACGATTATTACCGGTTATGGGATGGGTAGGGTTATACTGCGTATTATTAGCGTTTCGTAATTGAAAAGCCTATAAATACAAATATTGAATATTATTTTTAATTAGCGTTTTACAGCAAATATGTTTCAAGCTTTCCTTCATTGGGCGAATGCAAAACTATGCTACATTTTTGTTGTAGTATATACATATAATATATTATATTGATATAGTGTCGTATATGGATATATAAGGAACAAAACTCCTTTAGCAAACAATGAAAATTAACGAGCGTGTTTGTTATTTTTACTATCTATACTATGCTAGCTTTCTGCCCCGGTTAGTCGTTTGGACGGTATTACATACAGTCAGCAATGAAAAATATATAATATTTTAAAGATTGTTTGGTTTTTAGTTGAACACTCTAATCTCTGGAACTAGCTTGTAACTCTATAAATGATTGTATTATCTTATTATCTCGAAAAAAAAAATCGAATTGGTACGGCACTTGAACACAACTTTGCACTTTTAATAGAAATTTCAATGTAATTGTGGCGTTGCACTTGGACTGAAGCGTGAACGATTACTCATTGTTGAAGGTTCGCTTCCGCGTGAGGTGTTTCCCACGACACGACTTGGTCTACATTGATAGAAATTGTTCACTTGATTTATGTTGCTATGAAATTGTACAACGTAGTTGAAGTATATCTAACGCATTGCTAGATATACTATTTTTGTTTACCAAAACCATCAAAAAATCTCCAGAATGTTTTGAATACGTAGTAAATATACACTATATATAATTATATATGTTACTATTAATGTGAAGGGATTATATTCTCCTTGTATGCTATAATAAAACTATAGAAATGGAGTATCCGTAAGTTGAAAAATTTGCCAAAAAACTAATTGATGTAGAGAGTGTAACAAAATAATATAAGTGTAATCTAAACTTCTATACTAATATTATAAAGCTGAAGAGTTTGTTTGTTTGAACGCGTTAATCTCAGGAATTAATGTTCCGATTTGAAAAATAATTTCAGTGTCAGATAGCTCATTTATTGAGAAAGGCTATAGGTGTATAGGTAGCGTTGGCCAAAATTAACTATTCCACGCGGACGAAGTCGCGGGCATAAACTAGTTTAAAAATAAATTGTCTGTCTGTATGTTTAAACACTATAATCTCTAATACCACTAGACGTAATTTCATGAGGTTTTCACGGAAACAATACATCTTGATTTTAAATATTTTGAAGACTTCCCAGCTTTTCTACTCTTAGTAGAAATGCCAAAAGATGGCGCTTTAGCAGTAAATTTCCAGACGCTTCATGTTACGGGCATAGTGTCGGTAGGATTTCGCATCGCCAGCTCTACCCATTTCTTTCTCGTGTTATTGAGCGAATAATCTATTGGTTCATGCCCTCAACCATATTTCAAACGTTGTACACAAATAATTTTTATACGTTTAATAAGATAAGTGTTAAATATTTTACCGAACCTTTAAGTTATTGCATTGCGACCGAGGTATGTACGCATAGAATGCTCGGGTCAAGCAACGCTAAATGCGCCGGCCGCGTGGGCCGAACTATTGGTCCGTTGGTGAATGGACACGCCATTCATGCGATCAGACATACAAACGTGTTCTTCATATATAGCTTAACAACGTATGTATACGTTGTTATCATGTCTAGGAAATGAATTCTAAAGTCGACCTTGAAGAACACGATTTCAACGATCTATTTAAAAATAACGTTTTATTAGTGTTTCATTTAGATAAATTACGACCGAGTGTTAACGAATGATGTTGTTGAAGATCGTTTTATACTGATAAATAGTTAATTGAACATTTTAAAGTGTCCAATCACCATGGCTGGTTGGTATTTTGTATTTAAATAGCAGTTTGTCAATGCCCATATTAAAGCCCAATTACAGAGACATATATTTTATTTTAGTAGACTAGTAAAGTAGTATTTAGTATACTAGTAAAGCGACTTAAAGTAGGTATTCCATGATTGGTTAAATATCAATAATAAATTATGCTTTTTTTATTTTATACTAATTGTTGAAGTGAAACTTCTAATGCGACTTCCAACCAGGTTGCGTTTAACGTTTAACGCTACCATGAAGGGGGTATGAAATCACTGTTGCGTTACACGTGCAACGCTCCTGGAGAAGGAGAATAGAAAGAGACAGAGCGAGAAAAATAATCAAACATTTCGTATCTTACTTTAGTTATCATAATCCCATTGTAAATTTTATAGATTTGGATATTTCGCCACTCGAAAACGATAATTAAAAGATGCGATCAATTGTGAATTGTAAGCAAGGTTAATAAAGTTTGTGTTAAAAAAACAATATGATTTCACTAAAAAACAAATTTCTACCCCTTCCTATTTTCATTTCCACATTACGAAGTTTCACTTCTTCCACGCAGAGGGACTCCACGCACTATTTTTTTTTACTATAAACCGTTATTCTGCTATTGGATTATTTGCTGTATTATAGCTTGTAACAATTATGCTATAATGAAATAACAGTTATACGCGGACTTGTTATTAGTTAAAAAAAAAGATTTAATTAACACAAAGAACACTTGAATAATAAAATATCGTAAATGAATGATACCACCGGCGCGGATGGGAAACGGAGAACAACTGGACTGTTTGCGATGAGTGGTCGGGAAAGCTGACTTGGATATAGGGAGTAGCGGAGTCAGGCAGCATAATTGGAGGAGGGAATCGGAAGTATAACAGTACGTAAGTTTGAATATGAACAACGAGGAAGTACTATCTCTTTTACACCTGTCGGATATTGTATAATACAGTTATTCGCACGTCGCGACAGGCCGGATGATCATTGTTATTGTGAGTAATAAATAACGGATAACGAATAGCAGAATAACTATGTGCTTGATAAGATAAGTCTGTAAATGTTATTCAGTTTTATCTATGCATAGGTATTATTATCCTAACTGATATTATAAACGCGAATATGAATTTGTTTGTTAAACTTTAATAACTTAACTACTTATGCCCGGTTTCTGAGATACTCGGTTAAACTACTAATAGTTATTGACTCAACAAAGTTTTAAATAAGATAAACTGTCAAATGGCCCGTTGAATTTTACTGACATTTATCGTATGATTGTGTATTCAGAAACGCAATTTGATAAGTTATCGAACCGATAACGCTATTGAACAGATAAATTACAATTAAAGTACCTCAGAAACCGCGGCTTCACTTACATTAATCGCGACTTGAACTATGCTTCGGGATTCCAGTACTTCATGCTGATCGACTTACGCTCGGTTTCTGAGGTACTTTAATTGTAATTTAGAGCGTAAGTCGATCAGCATGAAGTACTGGAATCCCGAAGCATAGTTCAAGTCGCGATTAATGTAAGTGAAGCCGGTGGCAAAAGCTAATTATCGGTTATTTAATCGTTTATCATAAATTACTCAACCGTAATTAATTACATCACAACTGTAATAAAACTATTATAATTATAATGTGGATCGTTTGCCACGATAAAACTTAGGAACTCGATTGTCCATTTTTGAAATGCTTGATTTTTAATACTGAATACTTTCAAAAACAAGATATATATTATGATGTCAGCTACAGTACACACGTTTCTCAATCCTAATGTGATAAGACTGCTCTGTGCTTTATTATAGAATACATGGCCTGCAAAATTCTGACGTGTAGTAACCGCAATCGGACTATAATTGGTGTCACGTGTCAGAGCTTCGTCGTGATACCGTATTTACGCATTTATTATAGAAATATGAGTAATTTTCTGCTTTATGTAATTATACTAATGTGTTTATTGCCTTATAAGTCACGATGTGATGCATAGTTGGAAATTAATCTTTATTTCAATACTCAAGTAGATGCAAATCCAAATGATATACTTTTTGTCTTTCGTAATTGCATAAGAAACGAACAAAATTAACTAAAACAAATCATTAATAGAGTGAAAAGGAAATATTTCCACATATGTGTAATAAAAGTAATAAATTCCTTTATATTGTAAAATGTAAGTCATGACAAGAACATTATAGTATATCAGAATACGACATTGTTAATAAGCGTTAACTATGATGCATGGCTTTCAATCAGTGCGCGGCGATAGATAATTGACCACACGAGCGGTTGCGCAAGCGCCGCCGTCTACGCGCTTTAACTCAACCCAACGATTTCATACAATGACAATGCGTTGACTATGAAAACCCATTTAAATATATATGTAAATACTGGTATCCTTGCATGTATTAAATCCAATGTTTTAGTTGCTTATCTCATTGTACTTTTCTTTTCGAACTGACTGCGCTACCAAGGTCTTAACAGCTTCTACGGACTACACATCTCATTGTACGCTTTAACACGATCTATATTGGATACATTTGCCTAAGAAGTAAAACTTTGAAAACTAGGCAGTAAAATTAAAAAAATTAAAACAGTTCATAATCTATGTAGAAGTTTTTTATGTAACGCGCCCACAAAATGGCTACGGGAGGAATCTGGTGCTATTATGGTTTACAATTAATATATAACATAAACATTTTACCGAATTGTCTGAACAAAAACTGTAACGTCGATGAACGCAGGTTCGAATCCTAGAAACCGAGTCAGAGATTCCGATGAAGGAAAATATCGTGCTGAAACTATAGTATGGTGCTAGTATTTTCTCTAAGTCGGCCTGGCTAGTTACCACTCTCAATTTCAAAATCTGACACCAAACACCTATTGGTGTGTTCCCGCAGCTGGACTTTATAGTTTTTTTTTTATAGTAGCACGGCAAAATGACTGCACTATGCCTAATGGTAAGCATAGTACAATCTAAAAACAATGGCGACCACCGATTGACACATTATCCATCGTCGGTCGCCGCTGTCATGCCGGTCTGCGAAAAGCTGGATATGCATAGGCTGATCCCGAAACGCGACTCGCCGAAGCGAATCACTATGACGGGCTTTTTCGCCATATACATGGTGATTGCGACCCAGTCAGGCTGTAAAACCCTACCACCCCGCTTTCGCCATTGCCTCGTTCGTTATTCAGCAGGGTGCACCACGTGCAGGTGAGGTTAGCTTGGATGTTTCAAGTCTTATGATGTTATTCGACACCCTTACACCCTCAGTCAGTCCTCTCTAGGTTAATCGTGTTTACCATCTTAGACCACATCGTAATTTAACATCAGATGGGATTGTGATGAAACGTTAAAACTTATAAAGTATAAAAAATAGATTTACAATTAACTCCTTCACATTACGTCCAGTTTTATTGCTACTTGTCGTTTGTATATAGTATCATTCCATAGCATTAATATGTCAATGATCTCATGCATAAGTCGTAGATACATATGTCACGAGAGCCTATTTTATAAGTGTCAGCAGGGCTCTCGACGTAGTCTTATCTGTTCAAGTGTCAGCTTATCAGAATGTCCTCACAATTTGCCTTGCGTTTTAGATAATACATTAATCATTTTTCTTGTCTAACGTTTACATCGCGTCATATTGTTTTGTTTATGCTAGATATTAATTTCATTTGCAAATAACTAGATGAAACTCGTTTAATAATTATTTTAATGCTTAAAAGAAACTTTATATGTTGCGCAAGCCACGACTGATGCTGTCAATTTAATTCAAATTGATGGATTTAAAAAATCTAATTTTTATTAATGATGTAGTGGTTCTACATTCAAAACGTAATATTTGGTATTCAATGAATGGTTGCAACAAGTCACATAGGTTACAAAGATTATCATAATAATTAACGGTGCTCCACGGATTCACGCGTGCTTAAATTTTTCCACCCGCGGTATCCCAAGTCACATCACACTGCCCACACACTAAGCGCTAATACTTCTTTCTTACTTATTATAAAGGCAGGAGGTAAACTTACATTTGAAAAGTACTCTAAAGATGTGGGAATGGTTTGTAATTCAGTTTATTGTTAATAAACATTCAGCAGAAATAACCGTGCCAATATAAAAGTAGTTAAAGCGTCGCGACGCAATCGAATACTATGCGCATAAATTGCATTCAAGTTTGCTTGGTTAGTCTAGACTCGACCACCAGAATTGATATTAAAGGTCTGTCTACACATTTTGCAGTGATATCATTGGATCACATAATACTGACTGATATTAAAATAGGATTCATGAAATTAATACATACAAATAACGTAAACAAAACAATCGAATATCGAAGCAACCAATGAAATTACCAAGTGTGTCCTTCTTTAGCAACTGTGATGCAATGCTGACACTTGTATGCAAAACTTACGGTGCGTACAAGACTATTTGGGATCGAAATACGACTATTTACAAAGTCACTGTTGGCACTGATGTGTTCTTAACCTAAGATAACGGAGGCATGGCTCGCTTTGAACTAAACGAAGTGGACATTTATGTAAATTAAGTAGACGCGGCCGGTATCAATGAAGCAGTTTTTTTTTACAAACCACTTTGTAACAGCATACAAAATATTCAATGTGTATGATCTGATTTTATCTTGTAAAGAAAAATGTGATATTTATTTACAGTAATATATACTCCACAACATTGTATTTAAGCTGTACAGTAAACGAGTGAATTTAACACAAAATTAGTAGTAAATGCATCATTAGATAAGAATCCATCTAAAAGATCTTTACGATGCGCATTAGAGAAAAAACAGCAGTTCTCTTGAAAATCCGTTGTCAAACAGATATCGATTTGTTCCAGCAGCTGCGCTCGAGAGTCGATCCTCTTTCTAAGATTATCGTGTTACAATCTTTCGACGTCACTTATCATCAGGTGTGACTGATCAGACGTCAGTAGAACGTGATAAAGAGGCAGATGTTATCTTTTCCATATAATGAGTATAGTAAGCACTAATAATAATTATTGCAATAGTCGGCAATAAAAATATTAGGGTGCTTTTTATTAAATAACTATGGCAGTAATTATTATTATTGCTCACTATGCTTATTATTTGTTGGATTCGATGGATCCTTTTTGAATGCCCAATAAAGCGATCAGGAATCATGTACTATTGGATATTCGTAACTATCGCATACATATTTCGTAAATTGCAATCAAAATGAAGTTGCATCGCATCGTAAAGGTAATATGGTATAGATATTTTAATTTTAATATACATAATTGAGGATCCATTAACGACCTCTTGGTCGAGAGTTTTAATATACAAATTGCCACTGCTATTTGGCAAATTGTTAAAAGTTTCGTTAAACCTATTAAGTAATGCCAAGGATTCTACTGTAATTAACAATATAAAAATCAATACACTGACCTTTATGATAGATGTTGCGTTGTAGTTTTATTGTACGATACAGTTCCTCTGGTTACTGTGTGTAAATATTGTAATTTATTGAATCGGTAAATCACTATTATATATAATTTATCGAATGGCGTCTCACTGGCCTTTGCTACGCCAAACGAATTCAATTACAGACCACTGTCATTATATCTCTTTATAATCACAAGTTTGTGTAAACATCGCTTGTAGAATTTCATCACTGTCCGATGATGCAACACGACCATGCCCTCCTATCTCTGACATTTTTTTTTGTAATCAATTTGAATATATTACGCATAATATGACTCTATAGCTATCTAAATTCGTCTATCAGTTTATAGAATATGTTCATACATTGACACGGTCAAATGAAATCTTTGCGCCATAAAGGTAAATAAAATCCAATAGCTTTTTGGCAGGAGATTTTTAAATATTTTAATTTAATTGATTTATATAATTCAATTATCAATATAATTGCACTAATCTACATGTTAATCAAATATTTGCCCGTTTCCAATTACTTCAATAAAAATCAGCGCATTCTAATCCTCTATTTATTACTAGCCTTTCACTTTTAACTCGTACCATCTTATACAACTCTTTTTAAAGATTTCCGTCAATCATAATGCATTTGGGCCATCGCTATCGTGGTTTGTTTATGATTTATTACACCTGTGTTGATCAAATTATATCCAATTTACAAAGTTATCTTTTTTTTATCAAATGTTTACAGCCTTTATGACTCATTAGTCATCTATATGTTCTCATGAGTCAAATTGTAAATTATGTTGAATACGATTTCGTGCCAAATTGCTGCACCTATCAAGTATTACTGAATTGTCAACATCACGATACAAGTTTCGGTCGTATGTGGGCGCTTCATAGGTTTAGTGACCGGCATAACCCACGCGCGTTCAATGTTTTGCTATAATATTGCGACATTTCTGTAATGTACAGATATTTTGATCTCTTTCTGCGGTCCTCGATTGTTTCTTATTTTTTGGGATAAGTATATTTAAATACAAGCGTATATTTAAATAAATTTAACAAAAAATCATTACATATACAGCTTTTAAAAATATTAAACCACAGAAATGTGTATTACACACGAGTTTGAAGTATTATTTTAAGCATCGAAAGAAGTGTCACCGGCAAAAGATTATTTAGCTACCACCAAAGCATATAGTATATTGTAGTATTCCATAGTCTACAATCGTAAACTATTGCTTTGATTTTAGAAATCAGATTTAATGATTAGTGACAACATATAAATCTAGCAATTCCAGATCACAGTAATAAAGTTCCAAATATTCATGTTTTTAATGGTTGACTTCATCAGGAAATCTTTGATATATTTCAGAATGTACATGCAAATACAAGTAGAAGACGCTTCTTGCAAGTAGATCTTGTTAGAATAGAAAAAAAAACTACTATATTGGAAACCAGTTTACACTGTCCTTGTGGTGCGAATATTGCATGGCATTTACCTAGCTAATATACCGACCCAATAGAAATGGAAAGTTCCTAGCAAATTGGCCCGCTTGAGTATAACGATATTGCCTTAATTTAAGACCCGATTCTCAACTAATTCTGACTAATGTCTTTTTGTCTGTTCGCCTATACATCGATTTATTTAATTTACTACTTCTCGCGATTCAGGATTAAGTGCTTAACATCAATTTTGTGAAACGTTATTATCATAATCGGCTTTAAATCTCTTGTGTTCAGGCCAAATTAATCTTAATTGGTGTCGTGCGCAAAAACGAACACAGAACAAAGAATTGCGATTGGCAATCTAGTTCATTCGTCCTATTCAATAAAATATTGGTGATTTTGTTTTGTCGGCGCTATAACAATATTAAACGATTGCTTCCCACGGCGCTTTTGATTTATTTCTCTACCTTTTGAAAGCGTCGTATTTCGAGGTCGTGTTATAACAGATCTTTATTTGTCTCGAACACATTGATATGTTTGAATCGATTATTTTATTTATATATTGCCTTTTTTGTTTCAGGTGAGTCACATTGTTGATGTTGTTGTTTCTGTTCCCGCTTATTTACTATGTGAGTGATTTAAGATATTTTTCGATCTCTTTAATTAACCCCAAGACTGTCCAAAGGGTTTAAGTACCATACAAACGAATATAGACCTTATGAAGCATTGTTCAACGGACTGTTAGTAGCATAAGTTAAAATTATAATAAAAAAAATGGTTTTAAACATGATCAGCCATTTTTAAATTATGTCTTAAAAGATCAGTCGAGGGGTTAATGTCTACTGGTACTGATACTTCATATTATAATTAAATATGCCTGCAGTTCCGCATGCTTTTATTATTATTTCAAGGATTCTAGGATTAGCTTTAGTCTCGCTACTACCAGGTGTTCCGACCTGGTTGGTAGGCATTATTGTCATTAGACATTTAGAGCTCACTTCAACCTAGTCATCAGAATAAGCATTCTACCTATAAGTAATTGATCTCGGATAAGATTATTATCCTATTTAAGTTTGCTTATAGAAGAGCGACAATGTTCGCTTAGCATCGAAATAGTGGCATTGTCATTAGCAGAATTTCATTATATAGAAAAATTCGAGGTAATAAGGACTACCGACAGAAGCGACAACTCAATACAATTTAATTTGAACTGTGTTGTCTTTTAAATTAATTACAATGTGAATTATGTCAGATTCATAATTTGTAAATTGGAATTATTATCATCAGTCTCTCTTTCACGTCTATTGGCACTCCGAAATTGTATACTTTTTATCCAGTTTATTACTTCGTCTAACAAACGATGGGTTGCACAGTCTCAAAAAAATATCAATATTAGATGTACACAGGCCACTATACTAAGCGTCGCTATTCTGATGCAAGCCGCGCAAACGCAGTACAGCCGGTCACGCTTAATAGCCTGTCATGACGCGAAATAACAAATTAATCTCCTGTCCAAGAAATACCGCTTAACGCACCTAATGAAGTTTTCATTTCAATAATAGATATAGATCTCCAGTGATATGGAAATAGATGGGGTTCAGGTATTTCCTTATCTATAACTATGTTTTTGTTACATTATAAGATATCTTTTAATTTCATTTTTAACCGACTTCAAAAAAAGGAGGAGGTTATCAATTCGTCTGTATTTTTTATTATTACTTTTTTTTATGTTTGTTACCTCATAACTTTGGACTGGGTGAACCGATTTTGATTATTCTTTTTTTATTTGAAAGCTGGTGCTTCCCATGTGGTCCAATTTCATCCATGGTCCAGTTCCGACAACGGCATCCAGTGCAAAACCGTATAAGTTTTAAATTTGCATTAAGTATGTACACGACAAATAGATGAATAACTCAATATCACGCTAACCGATTTCGATGATTCATTTTTTATTGGAAAGGATGTACTTCACGGGTAGTTCGATGAGAGTTTGGTTAGGTTCTGATTATGGGATCCGTGACAAAGTAAGAAAACTTTCAAGAAACGAGCCTACTCCTTTCTTAAGGGCCGGCAACGCATCTGTGTTTCCTCTCGTGTCGCAATTGTCCATGGGCGGCCGTGATCACTTACCATCAGGTGACCCGTATGTTCGTTTGCCACCAATATTATAAAAAAAACTCTTCAATTCTTAGGAGCCTATTGTGCTTATGTTCGTTGCTGTGTTGCAACATGACGCAAGCATTGTAATTACATTACTTAAGGTGTATAATGTGTGAAGCGATGGTAGCCGAGTTGGTGGTAGAAACTATCGCGGATTACTGAAAAGGTTGCGTTCGTACCAAACGTTACTTATTGTACAACCAATTGAAACCATATCGCATACCATACCGATAGATACCATACCGCAAAAATGCGCATATTTTAATATACTTAAGGCGGAACGGAGTTCGCGGGCACTGCTAGTAAAATATATTTATGTACCGACTTCCAGTACATCTCTAGGTAGCACACATATTCATATGTTTTATTTAATTTGGTTAATTTGATAAACTATTTATTTTCCGCTTTTTAGTGCCTTATGGGTTTTTGACTGATATTGAAGTCGGTTAATACTTTTTTTTGAAAATTTATTAAATAATATCTACACTATCCAATTCCAAAACTTGATATAAAGACTGCCATAAGCCTTTAAAAAGGTTCATTAAATTGTTTGCCTCAAAAATGTAGTAAACTTAATTATAAGAGTCACGCGCACATTAGGTACTGTCTCGGGTTAATAGCCCCCAGGTCTAAACATAGCAAACTTGTCAGCAAATAAATGGATTTAAAAAACAAGGGTCTAATCAGTTTGTGTTGCTTTTATTGCTCGTGATGGTATACCTAATTTTAATCGATGATAATGAATATTTATTTTCATCACTTTGTATTCTTTTT
The DNA here is from genome assembly GCA_015888305.1 of Antheraea pernyi. Taxonomy (NCBI): domain Eukaryota; kingdom Metazoa; phylum Arthropoda; class Insecta; order Lepidoptera; family Saturniidae; genus Antheraea; species Antheraea pernyi. Next base: position 75,547 of record MNPI01018065.1, on the reverse strand, counting down.
TTGTTTTTAATGTACATTACAATTTTGATATTTTATTTATGGTTAATTATTGTTACTATTTAGTGAAATACATCGGATTTTTGTCTTAGATCTCGGATTATTTTGTAAACAAGAAAATAAATTTTGGTTCATCAACATATAATACATTTTTGACATAAACCTACAGTATTTTATTATTCATGCTGTTTATTTAATTCGATGATAAATTTAAAGTAATTATAATTAGTTGGGTTTTACTAAGATTTGAATGTCTATGACAGCAATTTATAAAATGGCTTCCAAGGAACCTTTAGATTCCACGTTTGGAAGTAAGTCACTAGGGTTTAACGAATTAGTTACATTTGTTATTGTCATCGTAAGAAATATTGACTTATAATAGCACAATAATTCTATTAAAGAGTTTGTTAACCTTATTTCAAATTGCACTATATTTCATTTGGTATTATTCTATTTATATTCTGTAGGTGGTAAAGCCATGCTGAAGCTATTTCTGGTGACTACCTCTCCTTCCCCCTCCCCAGTAAAGGCTCTCAGTAAGGCAACGCTCTTGCGACTCCTCTGGTATTGCTAGTGTTTATGGACGGTAATGGTCACTTACCATCAGTTGACCCGTTTGCCTCCTATAGTATTGAAAAAAATGATCTGAAATGTTACGTAGTTTTCAAAGTTTAAGTACAATCACTGGACTTAAGTTACAGAAGTATTATTTCGTAAATATAAGAAAAATAGTAATGTTCTATTTTTCAAATGCTTGTTAGAGATTAATAGTTAGTAGCGTGGTAATAAATACGTTTGAAATGTCTGCTAATACATTTAAATTTAGACGCACATTATTATTCAAGTACATAATAAATTTATATTACAGCACTAAGGAAAACTAATTATTTATGGAAGAATAATATACGATCCATATATTTAACCCATTCTTGATCCATATATTTAACCCATTCTTTTCTTTGATATAACAAGTACTCGAACGTTCTGTGTAGTTTCTTAGGGTTAAATTATATGTACCCACAAACAATTCAAACGGATTTACAGAGAAATTATAACACCATTTACAATCGTTAAAATTATTTCATACATATTCGATCTATGAAATGGATCGACATGTGAATATCCGATCAGATAGAACAAGCTTCGAGAGCTGCACAAAAACGAACAAATAGTCAAAGAGTCGTCGAGTTAATCGATTGCCACTATACCTCATGATCTCCGCTCGAATAGTTTGAATGGCTTCCAATCCGAACGCGCATACCTTCCTCTCATGTTACACGTCCACGTGTCACGCGCCAGGGTATTTGTCACCACACCCGGGGACCGCTTTCACTTTCCATATTAAAACCGACGGTGAGCCCGCGTCCTATTCTGGCACGGTTCGTCGAACCGAAATCGTATTTGTTTAACAAATCGCGGCGCAATGCCCCGTCTGATGGAATGGAATGTCGCCGGCGACGTATCGGCTTAATGAGCTATAAATCCATTAGATATTATTGAGTGTCCGTGGCTGAAATTAAAACGGACCGCGGCCCGGTCGCGTCATTCGCGCGTGTGTCCGTTGACCGCCGCTCTGGCATCCCATTCATGCGAAGGCCGATTGGGGGAATCGACGAGTAAGTCGCAGAAGATCCGCTGCCAATAATAAAATAACGTTCCAGACATTGTCTGTATTTCAGTTTTACGCTATCTAAAAAATAAAATCAATGACTATGAATACTTTTTTCAGCCGTTGCTACAAACTCCACATTCTATATTAATTAACCTAATGTTACCCGACCACTATTACCGCTACGTTAACGACTGAGTACTGTCTTATCCACATTTTTTTTATTCTTTTTTTTTTTTAAATATAGACTAATCATTCGGTCGGTAGACAAACCGGAAGTCAACTTCCTACTCGTAATCGTCGTTCCGATAGGACCTCGGATCATCTTCCGCCACTACTTATCGGGAGTCTCATCCGTTCCCATTTCAATTTGGCTGTCCAACGTCTTTGAATATATTCTCCTAAATCGAGTTTCACATTCATTACCCTCTCGCTAAGTTAAAGTCTATGAAATTAAAATTTATGTCATCCAGCTTAGTAAGATATTAAAACAGCAAAGTCTGTATAGTGAACGATTTGTTCTCTCTAATCTACGCCAGCGCCGCGCCTGTTTCCGTCATTCTAAATTTAAAATCGAACAATCCCCCTATTGCGAGCGAAATTAAACTCTGCACAGAGATACAGGGAATCAATTTTATGAAGTGAAAAAATATATCTCGGCGAGTCATCACAATGGAAGCGAATTCATAACGTCGAGTACGACACTGTACTGATGATTCATGAAATATTTCACTTGTTCTCAGACGTACTACAGACGCTTGATTCTTGAAATACTGCCAATGGTAGTTTGCGGAGGCGATTATCGTAAAATTCTACGATGTTCTGGCAATGACCTATATCGAGGTAGGTCATGGTCGAAATGGTAGACTGTTAGATAGGAACTACTTGCTGTCTATTAATAATATCCCAACATGATATGCTTACAATAAGCAATACATGAGTCGTTTAAAAAAAGAGCGATACAACGTAGTAGTACAAATAATAGCGAAAAAATAATAATGAAAGACTATATGGGCATATTTCAACTTGATATCAGCCTTGCTTTAAAGTCAGTGGCGTAACTATACCATCTAAGGCCAGACGAAAATTCATTGGATGAGGCCCCAGTAAAAATCGTCACATTGCAATTTAACTTTAGTAAATCCAAGTGACGTGGTCTATCTTGTCCCATAGAGTTCCTGAAATCGGAGCGTTCAGAAGTTCCGGGGGTACATTTAGGCTGAAAGCCCGTGGCTTTTAGTCAGCTTTATCACCCATCACTTACGCCACTGTTTGAAGTAGTCCATTGTTTATTAATAATAATAATGCAAGTCTATAGGTCACTGCTGTATCAAAGACTTCTTCCCGAGGGATGATATGGATATAATCACTAATTTGGACTACGATATATTGGCGATTTTAAATACAGATAATTCCATAATTTTACATTTTTTTTCTCAATGAAGTGGAACCACTAACAAGATCTCTCAAGTTCAAGTTTCCGTATTCTATTCTCCATCACCGTCAACTAACAAATAAATTAATTATTTAAAAAAAAGTCATCAGTGAAACCCCTTGAACGTTACACAGTCTTTGAAAATGATTGTTAAAATTGAAGCGAACACACTGACTTTGCTTAAGCTTTTGATCTACCGAAACCCTTTCACTTACGAATTATTTCTTCCATACATCAAAATAATGATAAGTACTATATCGTATAAAGGAAAACTGTTCGCGTTGAGATATTAAGTGCTGACTGTCCCGGTACAGTTAATAACTCTGCAGCTGCGGCGTGGCAGACAAAAGCCGACTAATGCTAGTTTCTTGTTAGGGCTACAAGGAAATCCACGGCTTAACACAGTTATGGAATCGATGTGATTTATGCGAATTACTGAATACTCGGTTATCGGTGTATCGATTTGATAATATATCTGGTAGTAACTTTTCATTAAGCGTCATGGATTTTGCTGGATTTAGAACCAAAATACAAATTTATGAGAATAAGGTTATTAGTTTTCCGATTCAAAGTGTTTATTGTTATTTTACATCTCTCTTGCTTACTTAAGGAGTGTTTCTTATTTAATGTAGAAGAAATGCTAAAATTTAGAATCACCAGTCTGTCCTCAATTTACCAAGAGGAAGTATCTCTGTCTGAAGGTTTAAAGCTCACACTATTTTCAGTTTTAAAAAGAGAGCCATACTTGTTATTGAAAAGTAAAGAATAACATTTACTTTTGCGCTCAAATCAGTGCATTACGGATGAATCTAGATTGAAAAGTATATCATATTTTAGTGAAAAATCGCCTTCAACTACACATTGAACTCAGATGCTTTTGCCTGCAACGATTCGGCGCAGTTCTGGAACTTCGTTATCGTCATATCCATTTCCGGTGATAAGAGCACAATCAGCGCTTTATCGCCGCCGTTGCACTTCTCATGATTTACGCGATGTAATGTTATTTTTGTATCACGATTAACAAAACTATATTTACAATTAATTGAAAGTACAAGGCACTTAATGCACTTATAACTAATCAATTAAGCCCGGGAGGATTACTTTGAACTATTTCTACTAACGTATTATTAATGTATAACACTAATTGATTTTTTTAAATTGATATTATTGATAGTTTTTCAAAGTAAAAACTTCTTCAGGCGCTTAGGGTGGTATTTTTTTTTGCAGGAGATAAATTTATAATTTCTCGTCATGACATGCTAGTAAGCGTGACCGATCGTATTGCTTAATCTAATATTGATATTTTGTATTGAGGTTGTGCAGCCCACCATATGCTTGATGAATTAATAAACTGTAGATAATTATTATTCGGAGTACCAATAGATGTGAACTTTAATCAATAATAACTAGATAAAGTGTCACGTACAAAATCGAAGCTAAATTCTGTCCGCGTAAATATATACGTATGTGTAGCTATTTGTTTACTACGAAAGGGGGCAAAAATGTTTTAAAAGAGTTTTAAGTTCAACCTAATTACAACCGTAACACCTAGTAATAAAGTCACGAATGTTCAGAATATTATCTAATACTTACGATAAAACCGAGCAAAGCAATAAATTACTCCCGTCACTTACAAATTAAAAGACAACATAAAGAAATTTGTGTGAATTCAACCTTAATACGCAATGAATAAAGTACTTTTTCCCGTTATTCTGCGTGTTTGTGCGTGGCTGACGAGCCTTGAACAAACATTTGTTAAAATCGTTAACTTTGTTGGAAATTTAATATTATTTGTTAGTTTAAAACTTAAAATATACCTTATTCAACATGTATTTAGGGAAAGTAAGATACTTCGGCAGTTAAATTGCTTTTACGGGTATTATTTTTGCATCTTTGTTTACACTGCGGCATTGTGAAACGTGCTTACATTGGCTGTTTCAAACAAACTAAACAAAATAAAAGCTCACGTTTCAAGTGAGCTGTTATTTACCTACACTTATTTTTCGCGCCTACCCGAAGTCTAGTTATTGTTGATCGAAGGATGTGAAAGAGAGACTAATGATAATAATTTCAATTTACAAATTATAAAATCCAAATAATCAACACTACAATTAATTTAAACATTCAAATGAGAACACAGTTCAAATTTCATTGTTTGAATTTTCACTTCTCAGTCCTTATGGTTGCCTCGACTTATTTTTCAAACTACACTGAGAGTTATACTTTAAAGGTGTAATAATCGTTCTGCAGTGGTCTAAGATCGACTATAATTCATAATTTTTAGAAATTTCATTTTTTTTTTTATTTGCTAAAGGTTGTACAAATATTGTTGATTAGTGGACATAAAAATCGTGAATTATGACGAAAATAACCCTATATAAAGAGGCTACGTCTTTCGATAGCAAGGAAAAGAACTGTAGCCGAATTTTTTAATTAATAAAACATTTGTATTAATTACTCATCAATAGCTAATAAACAAAAAAGTATAATATATAAAAAAGTACAATAAAAGAGGGTAAAAATATACTGAACTTTTATATTCTCACCTAATTATAGGTAGATATTGGAACTCTAGTCAATATTTTGCGAGATTTTATATTATTAACTACAGGATATCAAATAATAAACTATTTGATTTATTTACTACAAATTGAACTATTAAGCCGGGTTAAAGTTATCTATTAATGGAAAGGTTTGAAAAATGGCACTTTCTTACAAAGTCACCTCGCACGATTACCTGTTTACCGATTCGTGTTATCTGACTGCTGTTAGCGGATACACAATAAATTTATAAAGGAGAGTTAGAATTAGATACTGTATTGCTTGGGATTATCTTAAAATACCTTACATTGTACGATTTACTAAAAGCATTAAAAAGCCCCGATTAAGCTTCATGGTCATCTTTTCAAAAAAGGTGGACGTGTTCTTCGAACCGTTCAAACGTTATTATGCGAATATTCGAATGTATGAATTACTAGCTTCTCCCCGCGACTTTTTTTAAATAATAAACTGTGTGACGCTTGACCTCAGTCACACCTGATGGAAAGTGAGAACGAGGCCTGGATTAATGGAAAGGTTTGAAAAATGGCACTTTCTTACAAAGTCACCTCGCACGATTACCTGTTTACCGATTCGTGTTATCTGACTGCTGTTAGCGGATACACAATAAATTTATAAAGGAGAGTTAGAATTAGATACTGTATTGCTTGAGATTATCATAAAAGACCTTACATTGTACGATTTACTAAAAGCATTAAAAAGCCCCGATTAAGCTTCATGGTCATCTTTTCAAAAAAGGTGGACGTGTTTTCCGAATCGTTATTTTAAAATGGTTTTATGCGAATATTGAAATGTATGAATTACTAGCTTCTCTTCGCGACTTTTTTTTTATTATAATAAACTGTGTGACGCTTGGCCTCAGTCATACCTGATGGAAATTGAGGACGAGGCCTAGGATGTAACGCGTTCACCCAGTAAATGCACATTCACTCTTCTTTTGAAGATCACTTCACTTCAGGAAAAACAGACGCAGGCAGCGTATTCCACTCCTCCGCGGTTCTCATAATAAATGACGATGCAAAGCACTTCGTCCGGATGAATGGTATGTCAACCGCGAAACCGTTTGTCTGCGTGGATCGGTTACTTTGGGCTAAAGCTAAAAACGAACACATTTTGAAACATTCTTCACTGATGCTCCGCTCCTATTGGTCTTAGCGTGATGATATATATCCTATATCCTTCCTCAATAAATGAGCTATCTAACACTGAAATAATTTTTTAAGTCGGACCTGTAGTTCCTGAGATTAACGGTTCGACCAAACAAACAAACCCTTCAGCTTTATAATATTGGTATAGATTAGACTTCTAATAGATCAATTAGAATCGATTCGTATGTCAAAGTTGAATATTCGAATAATATGACCATTCAAATAATTATATGAAGAATAGTTCAAATCGATTTCATTATTCGAATACTTTAAGTATTCGTGCAGTACATGCATACATATATAATTTTCAATTCGAATTGATGTCATTATTCGCACAACCCTAGTTTGTATTGTATATATATTTTTGGGAGTTTAATTTTAAATACAGAATGATAATGTCATTCAGAAAGTTTGAAAAGTAATCTTAAGTTAAAATATTGTTGTTAATTTCCTCAATTCAGAAACAGAATACGAATGATTTTTCAAGATCTAATCAACCCTAATCGACTATATAACTTAAATAGATAAATACAAATCTTTAGTCCGAACTATTACTGTAAAGTTGAGATGTTTATAGAATAATTTATATTCTGGATTAAAGATTTCTCGACGGCCAGTCCGAGTCCAGATTATATTCACATCGGTTGCATGCAATTAAACGCTATCTCAATTCTATTTCGTGACGGGAACATTTGTCACCTCAAGATAGCTAGGTTCAGTGTTAACTGAGGCTAATTACGCGCATCTTTCTCCGCAACGTTTCTACTTTCTAGGTCGTGTCGTGGTACCTAGGATTAACTGGCGTCGTAAACGGTTTCGCTTGGATTGTTTACGAGTCACTTAAAACTTGTTTATTAATTTATGTTTAATTACTAATTATCTTTTAAGGAATTCCCACTACCTATAACTGTAGTTCTTAAATTGTGAAAAATACAATTTATAAAATTCTAGCTGACCCGCGCAACTTCGTCTACGTGAAATCGGTTACCAACCAGTTCTAATTGTATTTACAAACTTGAAAAATATTAAAAAATCTAGAACCCGATTACAGTATCGTTTCCAATTCTGAAACCAAACAATTCAGGGACTCACTCAACACATAGTTGTTTTAGTACTATATAACTTAAATAGATAAATACAAATCTTTAGTCCGAACTATTACTGTAAAGTTGAGATGTTTATAGAATAATTTATATTCTGGATTAAAGATTTCTCGACGGCCAGTCCGAGTCCAGATTATATTCACATCGGTTGCATGCAATTAAACGCTATCTCAATTCTATTTCGTGACGGGAACATTTGTCACCTCAAGATAGCTAGGTTCAGTGTTAACTGAGGCTAATTACGCGCATCTTTCTCCGCAACGTTTCTACTTTCTAGGTCGTGTCGTGGTACCTAGGATTAACTGGCGTCGTAAACGGTTTCGCTTGGATTGTTTACGAGTCACTTAAAACTTGTTTATTAATTTATGTTTAATTACTAATTATCTTTTAAGGAATTCCCACTACCTATAACTGTAGTTCTTAAATTGTGAAAAATACAATTTATAAAATTCTAGCTGACCCGCGCAACTTCGTCTACGTGAAATCGGTTACCAACCAGTTCTATACTTATATACAGTATATACTTTACGACCTATTCTCATACTAACCAAATATACATTTAAAATTTCATAAAAATCGGTCCAGCCGTTTCAGAGGAGTTCAAACACTAACACCGTGACACGAGATTTTTATATACTCGTATTAGATTTTCCCGAACTGCTAAGGTCTATGTATATATGTTTTGTGTTCTAGCTGACCCGCGCAACTTCGTCTACGTGAAATCGGTTACCAACCAGTTCTAATTGTATTTACAAACTTGAAAAATATTAAAAAATCTAGAACCCGATTACAGTATCGTTTCCAATTCTGAAACCAAACAATTCAGGGACTCACTCAACACATAGTTGTTTTAGTGAAATGATTTAGACGTATGTGGAAGAAATTTCGATGAGGCGGACATAGTATCATATGTCATTCAGCAACATGCGACTGTTGCATTATTTGGATGTTGTTCATACAAAAATTACTAATAAAAATGGTGGGGTTAGGAAGGTGAGAATTTTGGGTTGCGTGGTTTTTTTGATGGCAAATAAAAAAAATCTGGATACGGACACCCTAATCACCTAGAGGTATAAAATATACTTTACGACCTATTCTCATACTAACCAAATATACATTTAAAATTTCATAAAAATCGGTCCAGCCGTTTCAGAGGAGTTCAAACACTAACACCGTGACACGAGATTTTTATATACTCGTATTAGATTTTCCCGAACTGCTAAGGTCTATGTATATATGTTTTGTGGGTGGTAGAACCACGCTGAATCTATTACTGGTTTCAGCATGAATGGAAGGACTCGCCCGGGGTAGTACCACCCTCTCACAGAAAACCGACGTGAAGTAACAGTGCATGCATTGTTGCGTTTCGTTCGGTCAGTGAGAGCGCCGGAGGCCCATCTCTCCTCTCCTTCCCCCTTCCCTTCCTCCCCCTCTCCCAAACACAGGGTGGCAACGCACTTGTGACTCCCCTGGTATTGCAAGTTTCTATGGACGGTGGTGATCACTTAACATCAGGTGACCAACCTGTTCGTTTGCCTCCTATGATATTAAGAAAAAGAAATGTACAGTTTCTCAACGAAAAGTAAAAGAAATGCGATAAAATACTATTTTACTTGGTAGACTACTATTTTACTTAGAACTAGTTGTGCCTGCTACTCCGTCCGCGTTGAACCTGATGTACAAAACAATAACTAATAATCTCATCTGAGTGTATTAAAACTGAATGCTATCTACTTTTCTCTCTTAGTTAAGTCGCGTCGTCATTAAAATTACAATAACTTTTGATAGACCGAACCGATTTTAATGAAACCAAGACTAAATGTCACTCAAGGATATTCTTTATGACTTTCTTGAAGGTTTTTTATCATGAACGCAGTACTATAGCTGTGATGCGTGTTCAAACAAACAGACATACAGACATTTTTTTTATAAAGATTAAAATGTATTATTACACAAAAATCGAAAAAGCACAGACAGACACGTGTGATTTACTTTCTTATTATATCTCTAGATAGAAGATGTAGGTTGACAAAACTGAATGACATAAAAGAGTAAATACTTTAGAATATATAAAATGTCTTTCTGTATCGATCTCATGTTCCGAACTCTGGTTGTATTGGGTGTAAAAACTAATAATAATAAAACTCTTTATTGCACACACGTTGAAAATATACAAAATTAGTCATCAGTTTACAATATGTGTACAGTTAGGCGGCCTTATCGCTTAGAGCGATCTCTTCCAGGCAAACCTAAGGAGACATTTTATTTTTATAACTACCGGGTGGCAATATAATAGACAAAAAAAAATAAAAAATACAAAAACTATAGATAAAAGTAAAGAAAAAAAAACAAAAAATAAAGAAATAACGCAATACAATAGTTATATTACGACAGCGAGAGGTAATGCCGGTGGAGATATTTTTTAAATAACGTCACGGATCTTGCCTGCCTAATATCACAAGGGAGTGCGTTCCATAGGCGTACAGCTTGAACCGCAAATGATTTACTATAAAATTTAGTGTGACAGATAGGGAATTTGAGTATATGTTGAGAGCATAGACGGCGTGATGAAGAATCTCTGCAACCTAACATCTCGAATTGACATTGTAGGTATGGAGGGAAATTGGGATTATGAAGAACGTTATACAGGAGGGACAGGGTGTGGCTATTTCGTCGGTGCCGAATGTACCCATGCCATGCCATTTAAGCTTTGAATGCATGTATTCTGAAGCCGCTCCAATTTATTAATCAATTCCTCATTAGCGTCCAGGTAGCAGACATCAGCATAATCAGCATGTCAAAGTTAAACTTGAACTTTAGACTTGCTTATAAGATCACTGGTAAAGTTTAAGACATGTCGGCAGTGCGGTGCATCAAAGGTACGGTTTGCTCGTGGGCGCGCCACTATTAATAATCCTATACGAACGCTTTACGCTTCCGTGCATGCGCCCGCGCACTTCTCAATGCACCGATTATGGCGGTTGTAACGTTGTATCGGGGCACGTGTCTCATTTAATTATAATATATTTTTTATTAAAACACTAGTCGATACACGATTTGTTCGCTTTTAAATGGGTTTGTCGTTTCATGAGGTTGTGTTTTTGTAACGAAATTCCTTAAGGCGACTTGCGGTCGGTAGAAATCGTCACGTAAGGAAAAACCGTTGTACCCACTATGGGACTTTGTGTATTTGAGTAATGAGCGTAATTAGGTAATTGTATATTTGAGCTGCGACTATTAAAATTCAAGTAGAGGAACATCGTGTGAAAATCGGACATTTTATTATAATTTTTGTTGAGTCGTTTCAAAATTACCTAAATCCAATTTTAGCCGTTCCTAATATGTTACGTTATTTTTCAAGATTTTCAAATCGTTTCAAAATTACCTAAATCCAATTTTAGCCGTACCTAATATTTTACGTTATTTTTGCCAAGATTTTCAAATGTTGTAATGTAAAATATGAAGATCATAATAAAAAAATGTAAAAACCTTATGAACGGCAAATTTGAACTTCGTTCTCGGTGTATAAGAACTGGAAATGTTAAAAAAACCTAAATAACTTGTATAAACGATTAAAATTGTATTTAACTTATTTTGTAATGTAACGACTCATTTTTTTATACCTTACGTATGTAGTATTTCTTACATAATTTATTATTCACTATATTACATAAACATTTATGTTTTGCCTAAAATTTTAAAAATCATTATTACATAGTATAAAACAAAGTCACCGACCGCGTCTGTCTGTCTGTCTGTCTGTTCGCGATAAACTCAAAAACTACTGAACGGATGTGCATGCGGTTTTCACCAGTAGATAAAGTGATTCATGGGGAAGGTTTTGGTATATAATTTGTCAGGATTTTTTTTTTATAATCAGGGCGGGATAACGTTTGCCGGAACCGCTAGTTTTAAATAAAACTTTAAAATAATGTGAAAGAACCAGGAGTTTCCGAGTGAATTATAATCTTTTGTTACGTTGTACGTAGTTTAATTGATTTAAACAAACTAATAATTGTTAATTTATTCGATTGGCATCATCGCTGATGGGCGGTAGCCATTGATATGGCTTAACGATCAGTTTCCGTGGCGGTTAGAGTGCGACGCGGCGCACACAATGCATTTGCGGCGGCGCGGCCCGCCGCTAACACCTGACACTTATATGCCAACTGCATCTTTTTACGTTAAATTTATGATGTCTCTATTATATAGTGATCGTATGATACAGGAGAACTCTTTATCTTTATATATAAATTTCTTCTGTACGTGTGTATGTCATTGAACTCCTCCTAAACGGCTGGACCGATTTTGATGAAATTATGTGTGCGTGTTCCAGTGGTTTCGAGAATGGTTTATATTCACAATTGGATCCGGTTGGTGGCGCTGTGGTTGACTTTTAGGATTTTTTTTTAAATATCAAGGCAGGACAACGTCCGTCGGGCCCGCTAGTTGTTTATAAGTTTTGACCGCAATCTCATAATCTGATAATAAAACTGGGATTTTATTGTTGTGTTGTGAAGTGTAAACGTGCTGTGGCGAGGTCCGACAATTGCCACTTCCAGAGAGTCCACTCATACATTTTTTGTAATGTATCTACAACCAATCGGAATTATTTTTTGGTAATTGACTAATAGTTGTGTAGTGGTCGAAGTCGTAATTTTTTTTATTTCAACACATACCGTTTCACCATGTTCTTACCTTTATTCCAACTAAGTAGGTTCGGCACAATGTATACATTTTATTTTTGCAAAAATTGTATCAGTATAATCATTGCTTATAATTTTTTTTTTGTTCAACACTACAACTACACACGGAAACACTAACACTCGTGAATAACTACAAAACAAACAAAAAATAAATAAATAAAGAAAACACAGAAGAATTTTTTTTTACTAAACTTCTCTCTCTCCTATACATATATAGATATCTCAATGGTTTTCGTTATCAAAGATTGATCTATTCCAAACATACAATACTATCTATAGGTATCATATAGAATTGTTAAATCTCGATTGATTATGTATATTTATCCAATTTATACATTTTATTTTTGCAAAAATTGTATCAGTGTAATCATTGCTTATATTTTTTTTAATTTTGTTCAACACTACAACTAAACACGGAAACACTAACACTCGTGAATAACTACAAAACAAACAAAAAATAAATAAAGTAAAAACAGGAGATTTTTTTTTACTAAACTTCTCTCTCTCCTATACGTATATAAATATCTCAATGGTTTTTGTTACCAAAGACAATCTATTCCAAATAATACTATCTATAGGTATCATGTAGAATTGTTAAATGTCGATTGATTATGTATATTTATCCAATTTAACAACTTTTTAAGCACATTGTCATTCAAATTGACGAGTAGTTTAACTAATAGTGAGAATTGAATTTAAGTGAACAACAACTCATGTGTTTGTGAGTCATTTTCCTCTTGAAGAACAAACGATTCTCAGTAAATAAATACATAGCGCATTTTGTACGCTTATCGCCTGTCCTATATACTCAGGAAATTGTGTCAGCCCTAATCGGTATTCGTTTCAATTTTACTAGAAACTAGTAAATGTATGCGTCTTTGTGCACGTTTGTTACATTTAATTGTATCTTACAAACTTTATCTCTTTTTGATAAACTTCAACATTTTATATTTTATAACTTTGCATATATTATATGGAGTTATTTGTTTATGGTAATCGTGTTTTTGATAATGCTAAAAACGTATCTATTTATCATACCTTATCAGAGTTAAATAAATATTACAACGAAATATGACCGTGACATTATTAATAATTTCGCGTTTATTGCAATATTTAAATACCTGCGAATTTGTCGTTGCGTGTAAATTAATTCCTCTTCAGTTTAATAACCGAATGTTGTCAGCCCTAGTTGGTGATCTATGCGCGTATTTCAATTTACATAATTCGCAGGTTCACATATTATATGCATGTACATCGCTCGCAATAATATGTTTTTTTTTTCGAACTGACTATGCTATTCACCCAGCAAGGTCTTAACAGCTTCACCGGGCTACTAAGGCGAGCGCTTAAGGCACTCAGCCGATTTTATTTTGACAACTAGCTCAAGGGTGCACGGCACACCTCGGCTTTGGCTGTTGCCTGATACATGCAATTCGTGATCTATCTGAGCTAACCTAACTATTCATACATATATGAGTTGTTAAAACATATATGTATACCAAGCATACATACCTCAACAAACGTTGCCGAGGGGTGCCTAGTCTGGTAGCAATAAAATGTATATTTTGTGCCCTAAACCTTTAACTTCTCGTAAAGTTTTATATATAGATATGTGGTATACAACGGATATACTGTTGTGGACTTTTTTTCAGGTGCATACTTATGTACTACATCATTATTGTGTTTCTCACAGGTTTTAGCCCCCAGCGTTGTCAATGTAAGTTGTATCTAATGAAAACTACTTCTTACGACCTCAATACAATAAGTTGACTATCCTCTATAGATGTAATACGCTCGTATTATACATACAAATTTTCCGAAATAAATTATCTAAACGATAGTGAAAATCATATTAAATCATTTAATCAACATATTCCTATAATATGGGGTCCTTAAACCGTAACGTGAAGAGTCATTTATGCAAGCCGGCATCACAGCGGCGACCGGTGAGGGATAGTGTGTCTCTCGGTGGTCGCCATTGTTTTTAGATTATACTGTGCTCACCATCAGGCACGTAAAAGTCACTTTGCCGTGCTACGATAAAAAAAAATATAAAAAATAAGTCATGACGTCGTGTCGTGTTATCTCGTCTGAACTAATCTGTGGCAATTCCTGACGCCATAATTATGATAGTACTTAATGTACTCATTATCGTCTAGTTTTCGTTTAATGTTCGAGTTATTTCAATGAAAACAAATAAAAATACAGATCTTTGCTTTTATTCAAATGTAACAACCGCCTATAGCTTTGTACGCTTTAGTAACAATGCAACGTTTAATATCTTAATAACATAACCTATATAAACTTAGAGATAATGTAGATTATTATTGATGGAAGAGTTTTAGGGAACAGCTCAATACTTCTAGATATTACTTCTTACAAATATAAGTAACTTATATTGTTTATAATGATATAGCACAGGAAAAAAGATTTTAATTTGATCATTTTAAAACACGCGTATTAAAGTGAATGGGATTCACAAAAACATTGGGTGCAGTACCCGGGAGACCCTTCGCAATTTTTACATTCATATAACGTAGCTACTCTTTTTTTCTTTGCTCTGCAACCTCTGCACTCCTTTCTCACGATTTCTCTAATAGTTCTCTCACGATTCCCTTGTTTCCTTACGCGCAATTTGACATTTTCGATTTTAGACAAAGTATGGACACTGTGTAGAATTTTTCTCGGATTTGTTTCTGGATTACGCTTCGCCAACAGTTTTTCCAAAACGTTAAGTCGGAAGTCGTACAAGCTCATCTTCTTTTTTACACAAAATTTATTAAATATGTGACAAGCGTTGATCAAACTCATCTGGAGGGTGTGAATAAATATCTTCTTATACCAACGTAAATTGCTTTTTTCGCAGGGATAGTTCGATTGCATTTGGTCTTGTAAATCCTCCATACCAGATATAAGATTATTATATTGTGCGATTGCTGATGGTCTTACAATTACTTGGCCCTTTTTATTAGTGAATTCAATCATTTTGTCGTCATATTTTGTGGATATATAAAACACATTGCGTTTGTCTCTCCACTTACCGATATGTACACCATTTAAAAATAAAGATATGTTTTCGCTTTTTTGCAGCGTAATTCTATCGAGTTCTACAGGATTACCTATTTTGCTTTTAC
This sequence comes from Antheraea pernyi, assembly GCA_015888305.1. Taxonomy (NCBI): domain Eukaryota; kingdom Metazoa; phylum Arthropoda; class Insecta; order Lepidoptera; family Saturniidae; genus Antheraea; species Antheraea pernyi. The sequence continues at coordinate 59,856 of MNPI01018065.1, read as the reverse complement.
TCAGTGTACCAGTACAGTAAGTGTTACGATTCAATAACATTGACGCTAGCCCATAGGAATTATAATAATTGCTCATGTATACACTGTGCCCGGAGTCTAATTTCTCGTCTAATAACTTTACAACATTATTTTCTGCACGTAAGTTATCTGCACCAGTGTGTACTTGAACTTTCAGAATAATTCCTTCCGGTTCCGCAAGAACATGTAGTTTGACTCCGAACTTATGGCGTGTATTTTGAATGTAATGTTGGAAAACAGGTCGACCGCGCCATGCCAGCATTGATTCATCAATAAATAATACCCTACCTGGATAGTAAATGTTTCGCATTTTCTTGTTGAAGTCATTAATAATCGGGCTTATTTTGCCCAGTCTGTCCTCATCGTTTGATTCAGAGGAAAAGTTTAAGCATCTCAAAATTAGCATAAAACGATTACGGGACATATATCGTCCGAAGCACGCTATGTTAAAAAGCCAATGTTTTTTCCAATAATCGTTAAACCTGTTAAGACGGATCATGCCAGTATGCAAAAGTAGTCCCAAAAATGTCAACAGTTCCTCTCGCGTTAGATTCTTCCAAGAGTTTATTCTAGATTTTCTCGGAATATTAGGTCCCTTCGATAACTTTGTTGCGTATAAATTTGTTTCGCGTACAATCAAATCAAGAATATCATTGTCCAGAAACAGACGAAAGGCGTCAAGAGGATCCGAGGGTGCTGGAACTAATAGCGCTTGCGATTTTGTAAATTCTATTATTTTCATTGTAGAACGATCGGTAGTCCAAAGTGATGTTGCTTCTTGCGTAGAACTTACATGTGGTAGAGTAAATATATCTGGCTTCTCTTCAATTATGGATGGTGATTTTGTACTAATATGCTCACCTATATCATGTGAGGAAAATGTTTTTTCCTGCAAAAATGTATTATGAGGTGTATTTTGAGACTTGGTGAGTGCGCTGCCATCTTTGGACTGAATGCTCTCATTAAAAATGCTACAGTTACTGGTGTCTTCAATTTTCACCTTGTTTGGTAATTCACTTTCATCATAACGTCGACAGAAATCGGCTTCATCACTCGAAATAACACTCTCACCATGGGAACTTTCTTGGCTTCGTCGCTTTTTTGCACGACGATTCAGTGTGTCCGCAGCACTACGTTTTTTATTCATTTTCCTGTTAAACTATGTCTTGTTCAAACATCCACAAAACTTATAGCGCGTGTTAATAAGAATAAAATAATTGATTTCTTGAATGGCCGTGGCGTAACGTAATCTCGTTGTAGAGGCCGACGCCGTACTGACGCATACAAAATAGCGGGTAAAAAACATGGCGCCGTGTTAGCGGCCCCGCCTACTAAAAATGGCGCACAGTGTTACCAGGATTATTGAGTTATAAAATACGTTTTTTTTAAGCATGTATTTAAAAACATTGCGTATCTTGTTGTTTATACAAAATCGTTTTATAACTTCCTTATGATGTTACCGAGTATAAAATAATATATAGGAAAATAGTAATTGTTACCATTGAATTCGATTATTCTCTCCCACCACGACATCCCACATGGTATTGATTATTATTTAAAACGATTAAAATTATTGATATTATAAACATATGTATTATATGAACAAAAATAATCCTACGTTCTTAGCATGCCTAGAATCAATTCTACTAACATCATCGTTGGGATTTTTTAAAGTATATCGGATGCACATCACAAATGAAAAAACTAAAGACGGAGATTTTGGCTGTAGTATATAGAACTGAGTTAAGAATAAGAAGATAATAAGAATAAAAACAGTTAAGAATAAAGTTCAGAACATTATAATCAAAATTCTCAAAATATTGTTCGTGTCTAATTTAGAGTTATTATTATTATGTATTCGTATCCTTTTATTTGTGATACGGAAAATATGATCTCTGTGTACATATGCTTTATGATAGTTCACTTATTTTCTAATAACACAGTAGTCACTGTACTCTCAAAGAAAATAACCTTTAATTGTGAAGAAATAGATCTGTTAATTGTAATATTGTATTTTGTTTTGCATCCTCTTTAAAAATATTTTGGATTGTTCCCTAAACTGTATGTATTAACCAATTTAGTTTAATAAAAATGAATATTACCTTAAAAAATCTTAATTATGAAAGTCACTTATTACCCAAAGGGATATCAATTTACGATAAACGTAAGACAAGTAACCTGGCAAGTAGATAAGGTGCCTCGCCTCGTATTCGTTCGTGAATGTGTTCATATAAAAACGGTTTTTAATGTTACGGACCACATGTTTAGCTGAACTAAAAGTGGGATATTTTATGGTTTTTATTAAATTACTGCTTAGCTTTTATAGAAAGGCATAATGACGTTGGCTCAGCTTAAGAATTTAAAAATAAATTTCAAACTTGTTCAGCACAAAGAGATTCTAACTAAATACGTATTGCATAAACAGGATAAATACGTATTGCATAATTTTCATAAACCACCTTATTTCTTCTTTTTAATATATTTGAATGTCCGGACAAGGAAAATTACATATATATTACACGTTAATTATTTCCATCTCTTATTATTATTTTCACTTAAATTTAGAAACGTTGAACGTATATTTGTATTTTTATAATCCGTATATGAATGTCCGGACAAGGAAAATTATATATATATTACACATTAATTATTTCCATCTCTTATTATTATTTTCACTTAAATTTAGAAACTTTGAACGTATAATTGTTTTTTTTATAATCCGTATGAATTGGGGAGTGACATCTTTTAAAGCTTCATTAGCTTCTTTTAGGAATACATGTATATATATATTTTATTATAATTATATTTATGACCTGTAAAACATTATTGAAAATATTGTTATATTGAAATCATTAGAAAGTAAATAAAAATTTGAACTCTGAATTTACTTTGTAATTATTTCCACTCTTAATAATATATTTGTATAGGGCATTATTTATAAAAAATCATACATTAATAGGTTTTTGCGATGTTTTTAATTAAATACAGGCGCACAAACAGATACGTAGATTTTTAAATACTATATTCGTCTTTAATATCTCCTGGAATTGTTATCTATCAAAAATGTTGGATAAAATCGCAGAAAGAACTAAAGTTTTATTAATATAGATATGTAAAAGTATAAACGACATAGCCGAGCAACTACTTCGATTATAAAGCTAAAGAATTTTTAGACATGTCTGCATATGTGCTTGTTGTAGGTACGCCCTCACTCCGCTTTCTTGTATTTTAACTTGTAATTTACTAAGAGGTTCTATAACATCAACCCACGTGTTCACTATTTATTAATTATTATGTAATTTTATAAAAATGCTTGAGGATATATATTATCTTTAATACAGAGTCTATAAAAACGTCGTATAGTACTATAAGTTTTAATTTATAGCATAAAATTATTCCACTCTTTTACTGTTTATTTAAGTTACATAATGAATGTAATATTTGCATATATAATATTATAAGTAAATATATATATTATGTCGCTGCAATCGATAATATCGCGGTAATAAATCATACGTTTTATTGCTGGTAAATATAATAATTGCGCTGTAGATAACCACCTGTGACATTAAACGTTTTGCTATTACAGTTGGTCATTTGAAAGTCGTCTGTATCGTAACAGCAAAGATATAACAGAAATTACTAAATATCAGCCTTAATTGGGCAAATTCTGATGATTCATAAACCGCAATCAAAAACAATAGATATTAAAATCATTTCAAAGCATAAGAAATTTCATTTCGTTAATCGGTTATTTGCGAATCCATTTTGATTTATATTGCATTAATCCTTATTCGATTAAATATTTTAGTTATTCTGGGTAGGTATTTAATGTAAATCAAAATTGTATATTCCAATATAATAACATTCCAATGAATATCTCAAAAATACCTAAATACTTTAAAATGTATAACATATTTAAATTTGTACGCAACAAAAAAGAAATTGTCTGCGTGACGCGACTTATGAAGCTTTTTTGAATTTGAAGAACTGTAAATGTCAAAGTGCCCAAAAGAGGTATCGGATATGCAACACTTTCGTTGTTTCGCCAAGGTTCGGTTATGACTGGTATGTAATGTAAATTAGCCATGCTGAATGCTGCTCTTATAAAATGTACCATTAAGGGGCTGGTTTCCTATTGTAAGTTGATGCACCAAAACTATATACTCCTAGCTCAAGCTTTCTGTATATGTATGTATGTATACGACTTCCTCCGCGTAGAATATTTTGGGCTAACGCTAACAGGCAGCGGAAGCTCTCAAAAGGAAAAAATCGATTTTGAAACATTCTTCATTGTTGCTCCACGCTTCTATTGGTCTTAGTGTAATTATATATATCCTACAGCCTTCCTAAGTAAATGAGCTATCTAACACTGAAAGAATTTTTGAAATCAGACCATTAGTTCCTGAGATTAGCGCGTTCAACGAAACAAAGACATAAACCCTCCAACTTTATAATATTAGTATAGATTTCCTTTCAACCTACGGTCCTACAAATTTCAGTATTTACAAATTACATTCCAAATATCATCTAGTATAAATTACATTTGAAGTATTGACAGCCCTTAAGAAATTATGGGTATTCTGTTTTTACCACTCATCGTTTGAATCATAGAAAACGGCATAAAACCCAAGGTTAAACTTGATGTCAAGATTAGAATTCCATTTGGTAAGCGATTCTCTGTGCAGATTTTTTGTAAAGCCTCGGAATAAGTTTTTACTCGCGTCCCCTAGAATTGCCGACCGCAAGTCACGCTCGTCTGTTGACCCCGCGACTCCTTAGTTTGCGTGTAAGAACAACATAGAGAGCAATAAAGCTTTCTATAAATCGCGTAAGTGCGAGGGTCCGGCGACAAATGCTGTAAAATTTTACGACTTCCTTCGGACGATCGCGGAATACTGTTCGCCTACCGTTGCTATGCGTGTGCGTTCTGATTTACGTGTTTTGTAATGTTACCAGTAATGAAGAGAAACGAGATTTGGTTTGATTCCCAAAAACCTTCTATAATTACCATGACGATAGTAGTGTTCGTCTAATGATCTGAAGTTACACTCGCACAAACATCACTCAAGACTGAAATCTAAATCGCGCGTACATGTTAATCTGTAAAACGGAATTAAACTATTTTAAATCACAATATAATATGAAGTCTTAATTAGACTTTTAATTTATAGATTAAGTATTAATAAATAGCATACTAACGTAAACGCCGCTACAAGTGGTTATGACCAATCGGATTAGAACTACCGCATCCAATGACAAAAGTATATATATTGACTAGGTAACAGAACCTACCCATCATTGAACACAGGTGTATTTGGATCTACCTAATTCATCATCAGTTGCAGTTCAATTGTTTTACTGGGTCAATTGTCAAAAGTAGCTAAATAACAAAATTAAGACGATAAAGATAGGCTAAGTTTGTCCAAGAATTCAAACACTGATCTAAATGCATCGATCCGGAAGATACAGGCTCTATAAAGTGATACGTTACAAGTGATAATTTATATTAAGAAATTAAGGTTCTCTTGATTGGTCTATAAATAAGGCAAGGCAGGTGCCCTCGAGGCGCCGGCGTCTAGCTGCTTTACAAAAAAGGCATCAACTTAGAACGATTACGGACAAACTCCGTTGTGTACGAATCGACGTATCGGTGGTTGGTAGTTCCTGATTTGGTTCGAAGCGCTTCGCTCCGAGTGCAAATTAACGATGACAAAACACAACGGCCTTGCTTATAGTTAATTGCTATAAAAGCGCCTAGGTAATCGACCTTCGATTGGATATATTTGTGGCGACATTAAAGACATGTCCAATGAACCTTGCAAATAATCGGTTTTTAAATTTATTTTTAGTAAGAGAGGTTGCTTGATAAGGTTTGTGAAGAATCTTTTTTATTAGAATTTCTCTTCTAGTTCATTTTCATCTAATAATGTTGGCGGTTAGCTACTTGTGTCATATGCAGACTCTTCAGAGTAATTAGTCAAAGAAGGAAGTTTAGTAATAATTCGCGTTACTTTCTGCTTTTCATTAAAATTCATAGTAGACTTAACCACACACTGTTGTTTTACAAGAATTAAAATTTTCAATTATTTAAAACTATCTCACCGTGAAACAAGCGATCTTTGAGAAGTGTAACCTCTAGATGCTGTGGTAAATTAAATCAATTAAAATTGGCTGCAATTCTTTTAATAAATCTTATTTAAATTTATGTCTCAACGACCAAAATAATTAAAATTAAAAACTCACAGTAATCCTGGTAAAATGTCTTGACGTTTTCTGGCTTGTTAAGTAACTAGAATTTGCTACAGACGTGAAGTGTGTGGGAGTGTTTTTTTTTAATTTTATTAAATTCATCAAGTATACGCGACTGAATAGATGTTTGTCATGATAAACAATTCAAACATCTCAAAGTACGATTACGAAATGCTTTGAAGATGATCGATGGCGCGAAACTGCATTGTTAGTTGAACCATTGATGGGGTAGATATCGATATTGGATCGTATAGTAGATGCAGCGATCGTTATTGTGTAAGCGTATAAATATAATTGTCGATGCGGGCGTGAGGAACTCGATTCATTGCCAAGGACGCTGTTTCGCTCTTTCAGTCGGTCGTCGCGTCATCTGTCCGCGTTGCGCAACATGCACCGACCGTGTTTTCGCTCTCGGGCCCGTTGCGCCACGGTCGGTCGACGTGAAGCGCGCGTTAATAACGTATTGCCCAAGCAATCCGCCCACGAATCGCTTTATTATGCAGAAAGTGAGTCGGAACTAATGGACGCGGCGGCGCGATGGTGTCATGCCGATCTGTCTAGTTTGCGGAATGTGACACGTTTCGTTAATTAGAGCTTTTGGCTATTCATTACCAGTCACTTGTATAGATGGAATGAAGAGGTCTTATTAAAGCAGCATCAACATCTACAGTGCTGCTGTAACGATCGACTTCGTGCAATTACCTATACATTCGATAAGTTATTTCGATATAACCTAATACGTGTCAAGTTACGAAACGTTTGGGTAAAACTGGATGGAAGAGGTATTGGCATTGATCTAAAACAAAAACATAACAATAGTGATTTCAACTTTCCAAAAATTATTAGTAAGAAAATGCATATATGAAAGATACTACATATGCAAAAATTCGTGCTTGTATTGATTGATTCTGATGTCAACAGCACATATAATTTGTATATATAAGGAGAGATTAATTTCAAGGAGTCAAAATACCTTGTAATATTCGCGCATCTTACGAAAGTAGATTGGGATTTATAACGCAGTGTCAGATGGAAGCGCAGTGCCGTTTATATGAAAAAATGAGTGTTTCATCACCATTATATTCGCCTCTCGCATATTCATATAGTTGACGGGTGACCATAAATATCTCTTGAAGTACAGATTTATCAAACAAGCGAGACGACGCGACGGGAGTAGGATAAATTGAGTAATTTGAAGTGGTCCGATTCCATTATTAACTGCGATCATTCATATCTAAATTGAATTATTTTATAAACAGATGACTGTTTTATAAATTTATAACTATCTTCTGCTCTCGACTTCTCCCGCGTGGAATAGTTACTTTAGGCTAACTAACACAAAGCGGATGCTTTCAAAAAGAAAAGAAAACCCCGATTTTGAAACATTCTTCATTGATGCTTCGCTCGTGATAATATATAGCCTACAGCCTTCCTAGATAAATGAGCTATCTAACACTAAAATATTTTTTCAAATGGAGCCGGTAGTTCCTGATATTTGTGCGTTCAACCATACAAACTCTCCAGCTTTATATATTAGTATACACTAATTTATCTACACTAAATGACACTTTACAATATACACTAATTTATCTCTGCATTATATTATATGACATTCAAGAATATTCGTGATAACCTATATGTACAAAGAAAAATAACTATTATCGCCGATGTGTGTTGAGATAAACTTTAAAATTTCAAAGTCCGTACATTAGGTGAGGAATGAAGGGTGTTGGCAAAAATATAGTTAAATAGATTGTGTATAAATAAATTTAATCAGAGACAGAGAAAAATACAGTTACCTCAAGGACATATACACAGAAAAAAAAAATCGACCAAATTAAAAAGTTATAAAAACTAAAGCAAAGTGGCGCCAACTTTCGTATTATAACGACTTTACTGACATATATAAATTATTGGGTTTATACCATTCTTAAAAGGGCAATACTTCGATGAGTAAAATCACTTGGACTACTAACGTCTTCGTTCTCATTAAACATATGGTTTTGAAATATGTGTTCGGTTAAAAAATACATACCCTATCTCCGGTCGCCATCCGTCACTGAGGTTTTTGTTCAATGCAGCTGCCATAAAGGCAGGTGTGCCCCGTTTCGCCGAAATCCGTCGGCAATCGGGGCGGCTGTGTGCGCTCCCGCTTTGAGCCGCATGTTTTCTGTGCTTTGCGGATCGCACGCTATTCTTACGAATGCTTGGTCATTGGCCATTGTTGAATTAGAGTTTTTGTCGACGTTTATTAAACACTAGCAAATGCCGGCGACTTTGCCTTTTTATTATCTTAAAGATATATTTTATTTACCGAGGAAAAAACATAAGTAACACACCGCTTGCCTTATTTTTCCTCGGCGAGTAAACGGACCGCTGTATGCGTAGTAATTACTAGCAGTAGTAATTGTTGCTTCTTATTTTTATGCCTTATATATAATCAGATACATAACATATATGTATAACAAAAAAAAACCTAATCGAAAACCATCCAGTGGTTTTTGAGTGATTCGCGCACAACGCAGAACTTTTATCATTTTATTTACATAGAATATTTGCTTCAAACTTTATCTTCTTTTGTTTGCAATATCCAGATTCACCAACACCTGTGTCTACTAGACCGACGTGCCTGACGACACAATTAATAGGTTCATCCATCGTGCCGTGAACGCTCTAGCGCGGGACATTGTGGATTATAATTCAAAAATGGCTATAAAAGATGAGAATGATGCCGCCATAACGCTAAGGGCCTAAATTGAATAAAGGATATTTCGATTTTGTTTTTGAGGAGGTTCATCTATCGTGCTGTGGACGCTTTAGCGCGGGATATTGTGGATTATAATGGCTATAAAAGATGAGAATGAAGCCGCCATAAATGCGATAATCTCAATTATGAAGTATGACAGTTAAATAGAATAATAATCGTCGCTCACATTTAAAACGATTTTTAAATTTTAACATGAGCAATAAAATAATTTAAAGCAGGAAAAGGCTGTACTAAGACTAGACTAAGACTGTAGAAAAAAAACCATTATCATTTATTCATTTACTTGCTACAGTTTAATCATTTTTTTCTCGAACTGACTACGCTATTGACCTAGCAAGGTCTTAACAGCTTCACCGGGCTACAAGTAAAGTTTAATCCTTAAAGGTATTTGTTACTCAATGTGAAATTGTTGGAATTTTTATTGCATTTAACGCGCCTAGCCTTCGGAAGATAGCTTCAAGAAATTAGGTAAACGGTTAAGAAATAATAGTATATTTTATGTAAAACAGATATACAATGAGTGTGTTTGTACAATTTTTACATGAATATTTCGCAAGAGCCGACAGGAGGTATGCTTTTGTGCACGTCTCGGAACATCGTTCACCGCTTGACACTTGTGACTCCGTGTCACGTTTATTTTCACATGTTACACAATATTAGAAATCATTTCTAGCAACGACTATTAATTACTGCTAGTGGCTTGTTTTTTAATTTAAAAAAAAACATAATCTTTAAGTAATTTAATTAAAAATAATAACTATTATGAATTTAATGACTATATCTTCTATATATTCTATACAGGTCCTGTATGAATACGTTCCAATATCTTTTATTATTTTCAACAAACATTCGTTATTCAGTTTGCTCACTGAAATATAGTATCTACAATGATTATTGTACGCTATATTTCATTGTTATATAAAAACCCAAGATGCACAGTCTCGAATAAAATTGACGCCCGAAACCGTCCCCAAAAATACACCGTTATACCTAAGTAGTTATGCTTTATACATATGTTTTTGCAAATTCAACCTTATGCGAATTATTTAAAATTGTTTTTACAAAGCAGTCTACAAAAAGGAATAAAAGTTTACGACCAAAGTCAGGCGGTAGGACATGGAATTGAATGGAGACGAATATTATTATCCTTCTTTTCTATAACATATTGAGTTAATATTTTAAGAATTTGTTACGTTGTTTTCTAAACACTTGACGTATAAAAACCCAAGGCACACAGTCTCGCATAAAAGTAGCGCTCTAAACTGGACGCAAAAACTCTCCAATATACATACGTGGTTATAGTTATGCGATAAACTTATGATTTTACAAATTCAACCTTACTGGAATGATTTAAAGTTGTATTCACAAGGATGCAAGCGATGGGAGACTATTTGAAATTACTGTATAATCCAAAATTATGCACTTATTTTTTAGTAGTCCGGTGAAGCTGTTAGTTAAGTCCTTAATAGGTCAACTGCGTAGTCAGTTCGAAAAAAAAAAACACTCATTATAGTGTGCCGGCTTGGGTTTTTGTATATCGATATCTAAACACGTAATTCAGTTTTTATTCGATCGTAAATATGTTTTTGGGTAGGATATATATATATATATATTATTATGTATCAATGAAACAAATATTAGCTGGTCGACTTCTTCTAGGATTCTTTTAACGACTCGAGGAGCATGGGTCTTTCTTTACAGTGTTCCACTACTACCGGACTGAGGCGACGTCGACATTTTTGTTGAAATAATCTCAATCTCTTCTTCAAAACTATTACCGCATTCTTTAGTACAATTTTTCTTTTACCGAGTCTCGAATTTTTTTTCCTTAAGCTGGCAATGATTTTCTCCTTGTTAATCAACCTTTTGCGTAATTTGGTAAGTTGTCTTTTCATATGAGCTTCTCGAGGTGTTTCAAAAATTGTGTTTACGTTTGGAAAAATAGTAGAAGATTTAGATTTATTTATATTTTCTAAATCACACGTTGAATTCGTTCGACTGACTTCACTGTTATCATCCGGTATTTCAATCTGTAAGCAACATCAAAATGATAAATAGGTATCTTCTAGCATTTTATTATACAGCGGCGCACTAAGGTTTAAGGTTCCGTCCGTTCTCCATCGCAGTTACTTACAATCTTGAGAGGTCATGTGAAGTCACATAATGTAAAAGTTATTTATTACAACAAAAAGCCGAGGCAGTCATAAGGACCGCCGACAGAAGAGAAAACTTAAAACAACACAACTGTGTTTTCTTTTGAATCTTTACATTAATTTTACGCGCGATACAGTGACACAAAATCATACATCACTAATCGGCTGAGTGCCTCAAGCGCTCGCCTTAGTAGTCCGGTGAAGCTGTTAAGACCTTTCTAGGTCAATAGCATAGTCAGTTCGAAAAAAAAAATTACATTAATTTTAGTGTGAATTATTTAAATTTTATAATTTATATATTAAAATTATTAACATTGTTCGCGTTTTCATATCTGTTAGCACTCCGAACAATATTTATATACATTTTTATAAAGTTTATTATACAATCAAACATGGTGGGCTTCACAATCTCAATACAAAATATTTAATAAAAGATACCCGCCGCTATACTACTCCTCGCTAGTCTAACGCGAGGCGTGCAAGTGCATTACGGTCGGTCACGCTTACTAGCATGTCACTGACGCGAAATCATAAGTTTTAGAGTGCTAAAAACCGCTTTACGTGGCTAAAGGAGTTTCCACTTCAATCATAACTTGTATGATACTATTTGACAAATTCATTGTGATAGCTAACGAGTTACTTACCACAATATTAGGAACAGCCGTTTTAAGAAGACGTATTATTCCTTTTTCAGTGACATACTTATCTTTGTCCAAAAAATGCTCCGAACAAACGACGCTTGAATTATTCGGCATGTAAAATTCTTGACGCCTTTCTTGACTGACGACTGATATCCATTCTGCGCATTTGATTGGGTCACGGGGAAAACTAAAATATAAAAAAAAAGATTTTCAAGAAGTTTTTATTTGACGTGTTGTGGCCAGAGTAGTCTGGTGAAGCTGTAGAGGCCACTTAAAAAGGCCAATAGCGTAGTCAGTTCGAGACAGAAAAAAAAGTTTTGTGGCCAGAGCGGCACAATTATGTCATTATGTTATTAGCATGCTGCATGTCGTGAACCCATTACTTGTACCATATTTAATTGGTATATGTATAATATTTACGAACATAAAAAAAATTGTCAAATTGACAAACACAATCGACTACATTGAATAAGAACACGGTAATTTTGTATTATTTGATATTTATTTATATGACACAAGTTAAATCAAAATCACGAATCTATACATTGACATGTAAAAACACAAGACACAGTCCCGGATAAAAGTGACGCTCGAAACTGGCGAAACAATAGTTATGCTATAAACTTACGATTTTGCAAATTCAAACTTTGCCGAATAAAATTTTACGACCGAAGCACTGATATACAAAAACCCAAGATGCACACTTAACGGCTCACAGGCGGCACACAAAATGAGTGCATAATTTTATATTATGCAGTCATTTCAAATAGTCTCACGTCGCTTGCATCCTTGTAAAACAACTTTAAATCATTCAGGTAAGGTTGAATTTGTAAAATCATAAGTTTCTAAGTCTCGCGTCGCATTTGTCCTTGTAAAAACAATTTTAAATCATTCAAGTAAGGTTGAATTTGCATAATCATAAGTTTATCGCATAACTATATCCACGTATGTGTTTATTGGGAAGTTTTTGCGGGACGGTTTGAGCGCTACATTTATTCGAGACTATCTGTCTTTGGTTTTTATATGCCAATGGACCGTAGTTACTATTTGAAATGACTGCGTAATCAAAAATTATGTACTTATTCTTGTGTGTCGTCTGTGAGACGTTAAGTGTGCATCTTCGCTTTTTTGTATATCAATGTATCTATATCGCCTGTTCGCGATAAACTCAACAACTAATGAACGGATTTTTATGCGGTTTTCACCAGTAGATAGAGTGATTCACGAGGAAGGTTTAAGGTATATTTTTTAACTATCCGGGTGGGACAACGTCCTCCGCGTCCGCTAGTTTAGTCATAAAAACAAATCAATAAACTCTTTTACTTACCGAAAATACGATATCCCATCCTTTTTTAACGCTCTTGACGTAATATTCTTACAGCTTTTAATAGAACACTTCGGCATTTTTTTACGACCGTGCACAGACGCGAGCAGCGTGGGACTGTTTAAAATATGCGCACAATAAAAAAGTTGTGCGTTCATTTTGTGTAGACGGGTTTGAGACGTTGAGTGCGCTTTATTCATTCTAAAAGTGCTTCGCAAGAGTTCTAACAGATGGCGGTGTTACATAGTTTATATTATTTTGGAATAAATAACATAACGCTATTATATTTTCTATACACATAATTGTAGATGACAAATTGATATCTATAAAATATACTATTTGAGGAGTTTTTTTAAATAAAATCGTTGATATGACACATAAACACCAGTTTTATAGGTAAAATTACTAATGTGTATAAAAAATTATATCAGTTCCTGGTTGACTATTTCAATGATGTAAGAAATAGTTTTAGTGTCAAATAGATTCCTATTTCTCCTAAACCTGCAAGCATTATATGAACGAGATATTTGAATGGGATCTCTCATTTACAGCACGGACAAAGAAATACTTACTGTTAAAATAGTTATAACTGGAGTTTGTCATCTAAGTTAATTTCTCAAACGGCTCACTTAATGGATAACTATAACGATTATAACTTTACTTTAAATTACGCGAAATGTGTGTGTAAAAGTGTTTGGTGGGTAAACATGGCTATAATACACAACAAAGCAGAGGGCCTTGCCCAACACGTGTGTAGATCGATAAGCCCGACGACCTATTGCCCTAGATAACGTAAATAGGGCATTGGAAGACATGGCCCGATTTACATTGTATGTAGATGTTTTTGTTTAACATTATTTGGCATTTCCGACTTTAAACAAATCTTGTAATTGCTGTACTCGCATTTTTTTTTCTTATATAACCGATCGACTTTGTTTTTGAAGTGAAACTTCTTGGGACGCGTTGAGCGGTATTTTTTGGACGGAGATAAACTTATGATTTCATGTCATGACATACTAGTAAGCGTGACCGACCGTTTTGCGCTTGTTCGGCTTGCGTCTATAGCGACCTGTGTACATGTAATATTAATATTTTGCAGTTCATCTCATGTTTGATTGATAAATAAACTTTATAAAAATGTATATAATTATTTCTCGAAGTGTCAATATATGTGAAAACCAGACTAATGTTTATAATTTAAATATACAAATTATGACATTGAAATAATTCACACTATACTATTTAACTTAAAAAAAAAGAACACACTTATTCCTTTTTTTTAGATTTCACTTACGTCGGCAGTCCTTATGATTGCCTCGATTTTTTTTATTTCTACACGAGCTTTAGTATCATTGATTTAAAATATTGGTAACCGATCGGTGTTATTTTTTTTATTTGAAACTTGAGAATTTTATGAATTACTGGCGGGCCCGGCATACGTTGTCTCACCCTTATTATAAAAAAAATCCTTGACAAATTACATATCAAAACGTTCCTCATGAATCACTTTATCCACTGGTGAAGACCGCCTAAAAATCCGTTCAGTAGTTTTTGAGTTTATCGCGAACAGACAGACAGACAGACAGACGCGGTTGGGGCCTTTGTTTTATACTATGTAATGATGATCGATTCTCGACTACTAGTAAAGATAAAATACACAAAAGAAGTCGCGGGCAGCTGCTAGTTTTCCATAATTAACTATTACAAATAAGACTACGGAAATGTCAAATTGAGATCACCGTGAATCAGTAACACCGTGTTACGTTAACATGTTACCGGTTAGGGTAACCGACACAGTTGTCATTGGCCCAGATAACAATAATAATAATAATAGTTTGTATTATGTATGCGTAATAAAGAAATAATTAAACAGAATTCTAAGCGACCGCACGGCATTGAACTAATTATGTGGGAAATTTTCGCTCTGTGACGTGTTTTTGTGCTTCGTTTCACGTGAGTCAATAGATTCAAATACAACTGTGGCTTATATAAGACTAGCCTCTGCCCTACGTGGTTACGTTACGTTACGTTAATAGTTACTTTGGGCTAACGTTAACACGCAGCGCAAGCACTCAACAGAAAAAAACCCCAATTTTGAAACATTCTTCATTGGTGCTCCGCTCTTAATAGTATTAGCGTGATGATATAGTCTATAACCTTGCTCGATAAATGAGCTATATAACACTGAAATAATTGTCCAAATCGGACCTGTAGTTACCGAGATTACCCCCTCACAATTAATTACACACCTCACAATACAACCTCGCAAAACTTTTTTTCTCCAACTGTCTACGCTATTTGCCTAGCAAGTCCTTAACAGCTTCACCGGACTACCGAAACTCACAAACTTTACCTCTTTATAATAATAGTATAGATTCTTTACCGCAGTCTATTCATTACTAGGCGTTAATTATTATAAAGTAGCTTCTGATCGCGACTTCGCCCGCGTTGAATAGATACTTTGGACGAATGCGCAGCGGAACTCTCAAAAGAAAAAAAAAATTTTGAAACATTCTTAATTCGAGCTGTGATTCCATTAAGCGCGATGATATATAGCCAATAGCTTTTCTCGATAAATGAGCTATCTAAAACTGAAGGGATTTTTCAAATCAGACCAATTTCTTTTTTCCGCGAACTGAATACGCTATTGGCCTTTTTAGAGGCCTCTACAGCTTCACCGGACTACAAATCAGACCAGTAGTTCAACCAAACATAGTAGTATAGATTTCTACTCTTTTTTTGTATTTAACTCGAGCCGTCATTAAAATTACAATAGCTTGTGTTAGAGTGGACAGATTTTAATGAAAGACTAAGTTACTCCCGAAGATATGCTTTATGATTTGATGAACACAGTGCTTTAGAACTGATGCGTATTCACACAAACAGACAGACAGACATTTCTAAAAATGAATAAAATGTATTCTATTACATATTCCTGACCCTGCAATAATTTTTTTCACATAAAGTCGAAATAGTACAAACACGTTAGATCTAGATTTTTATTATGTGTATAGAAGATGTTATAATACGGTCGCTTAAATATGTTTACATTAGCGTTCAATAGATGGCAGTTATCTCTAATAATGAAATTCTTAGATACTATTGCTGCTATTGCATTATGCTGTTACTTCCTTTGTATTCAAATTATTTTACAAAATATTTTATCACTAAATATTATAAAACAAACTGCTCTGCTACGTCTGTCTGTTCGGGATAAACTCAAAAACTAGTGAACGTATTTTCATGTGGTTTTCACCAGTAGATTAAGTGATTCATGGGGAAAGTTTGGGTAAACAATTTGTGAAGGTTTATTAATCCTTCTGAAGGCTCATACTGTACATACCTCGTCAATGTCCGTGGAAGAAAAACACAGCCTACAAATGTGTTCTGTATCGCCTGTTACATATTTTAGATCTGGAAGGGTTATATCAACTTTTGTGTTCATTGTTAGTCAATGGTCTCTATTTTATAATTACAATATTCCTGCTTAGGTTTCGGTAGATTAATAAAACCTTTAATAATCAGAGCGGGATAACGACCGCCGGGCCCGCTAATATTAAATAAGTTAAAGTAAAGAAGATGATTAAGTTATATTAAAACATCGACTTAGTTCATTTTACTTTACTATAGTATTATGTTTTTCACACGTTTAAATAAATAAAAAAAAAACAGTTTTCTTAATTTTGATCGTATTGAAGTGGCTGTTGAATTGGACGTTTTCTTCTCGCAATGTTAATGTAGTTTCTGGTGAAAACTCGAAAAACGTAGATTTTGGGTCACCTCTTTATTTGGTTAAAAGTGTGATTTTGTTAAGATATATGCCCTAGAGAGATTGTCTTTGATAAAAACGTTGAATAAAAAAGGTAAGGGTAACTAAGCCACACAACATGTTCATTCGTAAAGTAAAGGAAGACTTGTGTGAAATATTGAAGCGCCGGTACAATTAACGCTTGCTAATTGCAACTTGACCCCGAAATAGACCTATCCATTAGTAAGAACGAGCTGTGAAAGATCTCGCATCCAACGCGGCACTGCTGTTCACTTATTCACACGGTTCGCTCTATGTAAATAAGCTATTGTTCTAAGTTAATTTATTATATCGCTTCGTGGTTATGGATGCGAGTCGTGTGTTCCGCGTAACTCGTCACTGACCTTGGCGGTTTAGGCCTGGAAGAATACTATTTCGATTGTCTTTTCTTTATTTCATATTTGGCTGGATTTATGTTGAAGTGGAAGTTTAATGCCATCTAGTGGTTGAAATTTGACCACATAATAAACGGTACCAAGATACTACTTCATGGTGTCTCGTGATTTAAAAAAAAGAAGGTAATAATTGTATTAAGTATTTAACAAATATTTTAGATTGTAGCCATAAGAAGCGTGAAGTATGATGTATATAGATTTACAAATAATTAAAAAATCAGGATATATCGTAAAGGCGCAATAGAAGGTAGACTTTAGTTTTACACGGAAACATTTTAATTATTATTATAAATTTATTTAAAAAAAAGCCAACGTGACGCGATATTCCCATGCTGTCACCCATCAAAGTACTGAACGCGTCCAACGTTGCTTAACTTCGGTGATTAGACTAACATAGGTGTTTTCAACACTCTACCTGACACAGTGTTTAACTCCACCACTATTCGTCACACAGAAATGTTACCAACCAGAATTTCAAAGCGCTGCTAGCCATAAGAAGTTTAATTCAAAAAAATAAATAAAGAAAGTCGGTTGACATAAGGAAACTTGCTTGTTCAACGTACTCACGCTAATGCTGAAAATAATGATTTTTGATGCTAACATTTGGACATCACAGCCCGAAATCACAACTTCAGAAGAAATTCCACTAGCACTTGTAAGATTCGTCGAGGAAAAACCACTAAAACTATTCTGAATTGAAGTTGATCGCTCAGTGCGGATGAGACAACCGCGTCACGTTAATTCACGGTAACTCCTTTGAGGATTTTTTTTTAAATATAGTAGGTCAAGTTTACAAAGTGATAAGGCGTCATACAGACGCGCGGTTTCTAAACTGAGTCACTTCGAGGTTTTAAAGAACCAGTTATTTTATAATTCTTATAATTATATTACCTACTAGCGGGCCCGGATGACGATATTCCGCCCTGATGATAACAAAAAAAACTTTGACAAATTATTTACCTAAACCTTCCACATGAACCACTAAAAGCCAAAGCCAACCCATCAAAGTACTGAACGCGTCCAACGTTGCTTAACTTCGGTGATTAGACTAACATAGGTGTTTTCAACACTCTACCTGACACAGTGTTTAACTCCACCACTATTCGTCACACAGAAATGTTACCAACCAGAATTTCAAAGCGCTGCTAGCCATAAGAAGTTTTATTCAAAAAAAAAATAAATAAAGAAAGTCGGTTGACATAAGGAAACTGAACTGTTTTATCGCCGCTATCATTGCTTTTTCAACGTTCTCACGGTAATGCTGAAAATAATGATTTTTGATGCTAACATTTGAACATCAGAGCCCGAAATCACAACTTCAGAAGAAATTCCACTAGCACTTGTAAGATTCGTCGAGGAAAAAACTATTCTGAATTGAAGTTGATCGCTCAGTGCGGATGAGACAACCGCGTCACGTTAATTCACGGTAACTCCTTTGAGGATTTTTTTTTTTTTAAATATAATAGGTCAAGTTTACAAAGTGATAAGGCGTCACACAGACGCGCGGTTTCTAAACTGAGTCACGTCGAGGTTTTAAAGAACCACTTATTTTATAACTCTTATAATTATATTACCTACTAGCGGGTTCGGATGACGATGTTCAACCATGATAGAAAAAAAAATTTTTTTAATCATTTACCTAAATCTTCCTCATGAACCACTTTATCTACTGTTGAAAATCACATGAAAATCCGTTTAGTAGTTTTTGATTTTATCGCAAACAGACAGACAGACGTGACAGAGGACTTTGTTTCATACTATGTAATGTTGTATGTATGTAATTACATCTTATAATTATAATATTCAATCTTCATATCAGATCTTATGAAATCGGATCGCCTTAGTAGTCCAGTGAAGCTGTTAAGGCCTTGTTAAACCAATAGCGTAGTCAGTTCGAAAAAAAAAACTTATGATGCATTCTTCAACAGGCTGTTGGTAGCATAAATTAAAAAAAAACAACATATCTATTAGAAAACCTGAAAAACTTGAACAATAACAAATTATGTAATATAAAATTATAATTAAAAAAACTAGATATTTAAAAAGATAACTCGCCGTTCTGAGATCAAGGTGTAAAAAAATCACCCGAGTGGTTAAATGTAGATAAATCTTCTATATAATAAGAATTTAAATCTAACGTGTCTGGACTTGTTGCAGATGTCTAGGAATACATAATAAGATACATTTCAATCATTTTTAGAAATGACTGTCTGTCTATCTATCTTTCTGTTTGTATGAACACACATCACTGCTAAAGTACTAGGTTCACGATAAAACCCCACCAACAATCTCATAAAGCACATAGCCCCGAGAGTAACTTAGTTTTTGTTTCATTAAAAAAGGGTTATTGTAATTTGAATGAAGGTTGAAGGGTTGAGAATGAAGGGTTAAGAACGAAAGAAAAGTATATAAGTAAATGGAGTTAATACATTCACATGATTTTATTGATCACAATTTTTATACATAGAGTTTTCACGCAGACGATGTCGCAGGCACAGCTAGGAGGCAAACGAACAGGCGGTTCACCTGATGTTAAGTGATCACCGCCGTCCATAGACACTAGCAACACTAGGGAAGTTGTAAGTGCGTTGCCAGCCTGTGTTTGGGGGGGGAAGGGTGGAATGGGGGAGGAGGGGATGGGAGAGGAGATGGGTCTCCGGCGCTCTCACTGACCGAACGAAACGCAACAATGCAAGCACTGTTACTTCACGTCTGTTTTCTGTGAGAGGGTGGTAATACCCCGGGCGAGCAGAGCCATTCATGCTGAAACCAATAATAGCTTCAGCGTGGCTCTACCACCTACAATAATCTATATCCACAATATAATAATACTAACAATAAATCTATTTACAATAATTGTCGCAGCATAGTTTCCTGGGCGGTTGCGAAGCCGCGACGCGCATTTCATACCGATATGTAATTATTATGAGTAATGTCGAACCCATGGCGCCTTTTGACATGTTTACGGGCATCGCGTGAACTCCGCCCGACGACGCGACGTTTCATGAGATTGGCCAATTATAACAACCCGATATTTAGACGTGAGATAGTTGGAATTTCTCTTGAGCGCTTTCTAAGAGTTATTTTAGATTTTGACGTATGACACTCTGTAATTACTCTTAAAATGTTTGATACTAGCACATACCTGTAACTTCGACTGTCTTATTTATAATATTAAAAATGTGCAAAGAAGAAACAATCGAAAGCAAAAATATATTTACAGAATTGCTTTGTAAACAAAGTTACCCGTTTACTTTCTTCCTGTGCATGCGTACCACACTCGTTGCCCACTTACTCCGGCCAGAACGCAATAAAACATTAATAACTGTATATTGAATAATTAAATAAATTCATAAAAATATTAAAATAACTAATTATACGCTATTGGCTTGATAGGCCTTCACAGCTTCACAGGACCGGTAGTTTTTATTTCATAAGTGCAGACCGGCAGACAACTCGTTTATATAGATTCTAATATTAATGGAATTGTTATAAATAATAGAAAAAAATGTATACAAATATAAACGACTAATTTTCGGTTCTAAACTTGTGTAAAAGCCGTTTCTACAACGATGAATTTAAAAATATATCCGTTATTTTCCAGGGGTAAATTCGCATCCGTGCGCAAGATACGCCATCTAGTGTCCGGAGAGGAGTACGCGGCGAAGTTTATACGCAAGAGGCGGCGCGCTGCGGACACAATGCGCGAAATTCTCCACGAGGTGGCGGTGTTGGCACTCTGCGCGGATTCCACAAGAGTCGTTAGTTTGCACGAGGTACGCTAATCTATATCTTAGAAATACGTTACTAAATATTATAGTTGTCGTTGATACGATTAATTGCATATTGAAGTGTCACAGATTAAATAGTGTACTCAGAATAAAACCTAATTGGTTTAAAATTGAGCATTGGTCCAAAGACATTGAAATTGTTCAGTAGATCATCAGTGTTAGTTTCTTCCAGTTAACTATATACAATTATTTATAACTACATTATGTGTATATGTATCAGATTATGTATATCAAAAATCGATTTCATAATCGTTGGAATAACTGTTGGTTATTCCAGTATATATTCATTTTGTGTAGACGACCGGTTATAACAATTTTATATATGGATAGATGGCGCTATAGTTGTTATTAATAAATCCTATATTTATCGACCGAAAAGGTTAGAACAATGCTCGCCGAATCAAATAACATACATGTATTGTAGTTGTAATATAACCGTATGATGCTTAAATTTGCTTTATGACTAAGATACTGAGAAGATTTCCAACGAGCAGTGAAACTGTTTTGAACGGGCTATATTTGTATAGTCCAGTATGAAATAAATTAGTATTAAATAATAGTAATCGTTGCCATTAAATTATAAACTAATTTTGTCACAGTTTAATATTTAATGAGACTGCAACACGAGCGTAAATTTATGGATTGAATGTTTTGTGGAATGTTGGCCAGAGACAAAAATAAATTAAGAACGACAGAAGGAGTGGTGTATTTGTCCAATAGCGTGACATTGATGGCTGTTAGTTGTTATATTTGATAATAGTTTTAGTGTTATATAAGAATAGCTATGCTATACTAGCAGCTCGTCTTGGTTTCGCTCTGGCTTACTAAAGAAGATGAGATCAAATTTTCCTTTACAGTCCTGAACATCAAACTGACAATATTATTGCAGATCTCTATACTGTCTGCCTTACTTCTATATATGTCTTACTTTTTTATGTGCAGATTTTTTTAAGCTATAGTTCTCACTATCCCAATTTCAAACATTTTACAAACAGGACAAGAAAAGTAGTAGGCTAAATAGGTGCATCCGTTCTGAAATGATGCGCTTATTTGTTTGTTAAATTTGTTTTTTATTGATATGGGTCAGAATATACATGCTTGTAAATGGCGTACCAGAAGCTGATAAACCGGCATGGCGGGTACTGGCATTCCCTGAAACTGCGATACACATGCCAATGGGTGGCATACCATTTTCTAGAATCAATCTTCTTCATGCTAGTGACGTGCTACAAAATCCTGCCCACTTCCCAGCGAGGAGAGAAAATCCAATGAACTGTGATCTCCTGGTATGCTTTGCACGAGAACTATGGGCAGAATCTCGATACACTTGCCAGTAGCTAATTATTAGTAGTAACTGGTATGCTTTTGTGCGAGTAACAAGCATATGTATTCTGGGCTTATAGATTTATGGCTTTAAAATTTTGTACATTTTGGGTATAATAGAGAATTTTATTTTTGAATTGTAGGTATACGAAACCCGTTCAGAAGTAGCAATAGTTTTGGAACTGTGCGCTGGCGGTGAGCTGCAGCGTTTGCTCGATGAAGAGGAAAGGTTGTCGGAGGGTGCTGCGAGACGAGCGCTGCGACACGTGCTGGAGGGTCTAGCACACTTACACGCGCGTCGAGTCGCCCATTTAGATCTCAAACCGCAGAACCTGCTACTATCAGCTACTGGCGAAGAGCTGCTGATATGTGATTTCGGCATAAGCAGGGCGATACAACCGGGCGCGCACGTCAGGGAAATCCTTGGCACGAGGGATTATGTTGGTCAGTATTTTTATTTATATCCTTATGACAGGCTGTATATAGCTCCTCAGTTGTAAGCCCGGTGAAACTGTTAACGCCTTACTAGGCCAATAGCGTAGCCAGTTCGGAAACAAACAGCGCATCAGTATACAATCCAGATGAGCTACATGTATTTAAAAATAATGTGTATTCAGTTTCATTAAGCATTCGCATCGTAGAAGACATTGTGCGTTATGTATACGAATGATTCCCAAAAAAATTGATTTTTTTATTATTTTTTGGTAACCAGTTTTCTAATACATTATTACTGCCATTGTCGAGTAGTTTGCCATTACAAGTTAATAGTAGCAAGAAAATATTAAATGCCAATAACCGCCTGGAATAATAGTAATAATATTTACATTTAAATATTTTAATATTAAGCATACTACCATTGTTGAGCTTCTTTTATGTTATAGCAGGCAAACGAACAGGTGGTTCACCTGAAGTTAAGTGATCACCACCGTCAATAGACACTAATAACACCAGGGGAGTCGAAAGTGCGTTGCCCGTCTGTGTTTGGGGGAAAGGGAGAGAGGGGAGGTGGGCCTTCGGCGCTCTCACTGACCGAACGAAACGCAACAAAGCAAACACTGTTACTTCACGTCGGTTTTTTATGAGAGGGTTGTACTACCCCGGGTGAGCCGACCCATTCGTGCTGAAACCAATAATAGCTTGAGCGTGGCGCTACCACCTACAGTTACTAGTTAATAGTAGCAATAAAATATTAAATTACATTCCAAGATCCCGCCAAAAACCGCCTGGAATAATAGTAATAATATTTACATTTAAATATTTTAATATTGAGCATGGATCTCTACGTCTTAGTGGGTGTTCTAGCTCCACTACGTATCTATCAAACAAATATACTTTCTGAGTATACTTCATAAAGACCTTCCTTTCGATGTTTTCCTTGACCCTCAGCCAATGTTGAAGATATTTGTATATGCGAATTGTAAAAGTTCTTTTGTATTTAGACAGGTTGAATTCGTTAAAAAAGTCTAAATATATGGGGCCTGTTTCATGTAATTATATTACCAAGTGACTTCCTTATGAGCGCGTAAGCACTGTTGACGTCTTCAATACAAACTTAGACTATTATTGGCTCCGATCCTCAGCTAAACAGAAATATAAATGGAATTTCATATGTTTATTACTTCAAATATATTTATAGTCTTCGTTGTAGTTTCGTCTCTATTGACTGGAATTGATCCTTATTTATTAGAAGGTCCAGATAATTCTATTACTGTTAATCCATTAGATCGTTCATTACTCCAATTTATATTCAGAGTGTTATTTCTTATTATCTTATGCTATTTTACGTCCAACTTGTAATTAGTATTAGGATCACTGGCATTAGTTATTTATTACTCTACAAATGTATTTTTTTTTAAATTACGCGGAATTAATCATACTAATGATCGTCCAGTGGCCGAAGTTAATTCATTATTTTTTATGAGTTTCATTATTTTTTATATTATTTTAGCCAAAGTACAAATATTGTACATTCGTAGAAATTAGCAATATGAAGTGTAAGGAATGGAGACTTATGAATGGATGAAAAAAAACAATTAAGAAATATTAATAATGCATAAATAAATAAATGGTATGAAAAAAACTGTTTCCTAATTATTATTATTTTTGTTAACACTAGAAACTCGTGAAAAGCTACTTAATATTTTTTTAATTTGATAAACACAGGTGGAAACGTCACTGTTCTGTTTCTTTTTTTTCCGAACTGACTACGCTAGTGACCCAGCAAGGTCTTAACAGCTTCACCGGGCTACAGCGTTCTGTTTCTCTCTTTTTACATAGATTATATTTCTTGTACAGGTTGTTCATGTATGTCTTACTATACATATATTTATCTTGACTGTTAAGTAGGTATTGAAGTCTTATTAAAAGCAAATTTCATATTTGTTCTAAGTGTAAATAACTAAAATGTATATACATGTGTCTGTACAGCGCCAGAAATACTGTCGTACGAGCCGCTAACCCTGGCGGCGGACATCTGGTCCGTGGGAGTACTCGCGTACGTGCTCGTTAGCGGTTACTCGTATATCTTAGAAATACGTTACTAAATATTATAGTTGTCGTTGATACGTTTAATTGCACATTGAAGTGTCACAGAATAAATAGTGTACTCAGGATAAAACCTATACTACGCTAGTGACCCAGCAAGGTCTTAACAGCTTCACCGGGCTACAGCGTTCTGTTTCATCTTTGCCCATTAATATAGATTATATCTCTTGTACGATCTGTTCGTCTTTATCATACTATATATTTATCTTGACTATTAAGAATGTATTGAAATCTTATTAAAAGAAAATTACATATTGTTCTAAGTGTAAATAACTAAAATGTATGTACATGTGTCTGTACAGCGCCAGAAATACTATCATACGAGCCGCTAACCCTGGCGGCGGATATCTGGTCCGTGGGAGTACTAGCGTACGTGCTCGTGAGCGGTTACTCTCCGTTCGCGGGCGACACGAACCAGGAGACCTACCTGAACATCGCGCAGTGCCAGCTCTCCTTCCCCAAGGACCTCTTCCGAGGAGTCTCACAGCTGGCGATACAGTTCATCAAGGACACACTTGTTGTTGATCCAAAGTGAGTTTTTTTCTTATTGTAACATGCTAAACTATGCCTGATGGTAAGCACAGCCCAATCCAAAATCAACAGCGACTACCGAGAGACGAATTACCATCGGTGGTACACGTGGCACGTAACGTTTTATAAGATCTATTATATGTTTAATATATTGTATACATGAGCGAAGTTATCCATGATCCATCCAAGAAGCCTATTCCAAACTCATAGGCGTCTACCCGAAAGAAGGTGTAAGCATAATCACCACGTCAATCTACGTATTGGCGATTTATAACTCCGAGAAGTCCACGGTTGTATATTTTTCCACATCGGTGGTACTACAAGAACATATCTCAGGTTCTGGTTTCCTCACGATGCTTTTCTTTACCGTCAGTACTTGCCGTGGTTCAATCTTGGGGACATTTGGAGTATCCACGTGTGAAATAACTCGACAATTATAATCGATCTTTTTTGTTATAATACCCTTTTAAAAAGAATGTTCTATAAAATATTGACAGATTTGTTTGTCAAATGAAATCTCACATATTATTAGTTCTGGTTTCCTCACGATGCTTTTCTTTACCGTCAGTGCATGCCGTGGTTCAATCTTGGGGACATTTGGAGTATCCACGGGTGAAATAACTCGACAGTTATAATCGATCTGTTTTGTTATAATACCCTTTTTAAAAAGAATGTTCTAGAAAATATTGACAGACTTGTTTGTCAAATCAAATCTCACATATTATTAATCACTATCACAATTTCAAACATTTTACAAACAGGATAAGAAAATAATTAGGCTAAATAGGTGCATCCGTTCTGAAATGATGCGCTTATTTATTTATTTATTTATTAAATGTTTTTTTTATTTATATGGGTCAGAATATACATGCTTGTAAATGGCGTACCAGACGCTGATAAACCGGCATGCCGGGTACTGGCATTCTGTGAAGCCGCGATACATATGCCAGTAGGTGGCATACCATTTTCTAGAATTAAGCTTCTTCATGCTAGTGACGTGCTACAAAATCCTGCCCACTTTCCAGCGAAAAGAAAAAATCCAATGAACTGTGATCTCCTGGTATGCTTTACACGAGAACTAAGGGCAGAATCTCGATACACATGCCAGTAGCTTATTATGAGCAATAACCGGTATGCTTTTGTGCGAGTAACAAGCATGTGTATTCTGGGCTTATAGATTTATGGCTTTAAAATTTTGTACATTTTGGGTATAATAGAGAATTTTATTTTTGAATTGTAGGTATACGAAACCCGTTCAGAAGTAGCAATAGTTTTGGAACTGTGCGCTGGCGGTGAGCTGCAGCGTTTGCTCGATGAAGAGGAAAGGTTGTCGGAGGGTGCTGCGAGACGAGCGCTGCGACACGTGCTGGAGGGTCTAGCACACTTACACGCGCGTCGAGTCGCCCATTTAGATCTCAAACCGCAGAACCTGCTACTATCAGCTACTGGCGAAGAGCTGCTGATATGTGATTTCGGCATAAGCAGGGCGATACAACCGGGCGCGCACGTCAGGGAAATCCTTGGCACGAGGGATTATGTTGGTCAGTATTTTTATTTATATCCTTATGACAGGCTGTATATAGCTCCTCAGTTGTAAGCCCGGTGAAACTGTTAACGCCTTACTAGGCCAATAGCGTAGCCAGTTCGGAAACAAACAGCGCATCAGTATACAATCCAGATGAGCTACATGTATTTAAAAATAATGTGTATTCAGTTTCATTAAGCATTCGCATCGTAGAAGACATTGTGCGTTATGTATACGAATGATTCCCAAAAAAATTGATTTTTTTATTATTTTTTGGTAACCAGTTTTCTAATACATTATTACTGCCATTGTCGAGTAGTTTGCCATTACAAGTTAATAGTAGCAAGAAAATATTAAATGCCAATAACCGCCTGGAATAATAGTAATAATATTTACATTTAAATATTTTAATATTAAGCAAGGATTTCTACGTGTTAGTGGGCATTCTAGCTCTACTACGTGTCTATCAAACAAATATACTTTCTGAGTACACTTCATAAAGACTTTACTTTCGATGTTTCCCTTGACCATCAGCCAATGTTGTAGATATTTTAGCGAATTGTAAAAGTTCTTTTGTATTTAGACAGGCTGAATTCTGTAAGAATCGTGTAAATCGTGAAAAATCGAAGAGTTCGTTAAAAAAGTCCAAATATATGGGGCCTGTATCATGTAATTATATTGCCAAGTGACTTCCTTATGAGTACGTAAACACAGTCGACCTTTTTAATACAAACTTGGACTGTTATTATCTCTTCTCCTTAGCTAAACAGATATATAAATTCATATGTTTATTACTTTACATACTTTTATAGTCTTAGTTGTTGTTTCGTCTGCATTCACTGGAATGGATCCTTATTTATTAGAAGATCCAGATAATTATATTTCTGTTAATCCATTACATCGTTCATTATTTTACGGCCAGTTTCTAATTAATATTAGGAACGAACGTATTAGGAGTTATAATAATTTTGTTATTCTACATATAAATTAAGAAAAAACATTCACACATGCTGATTTAATACAAAATTTGTGTCGCCCAGTGGTCGAAATTCAACCGTAATTCGTAATTTTTTTTGGAGTTTCATTATTATTGAGGTTATTATTCCTAAAGAACGAACGAATATTGTAGATTAATAAAAGTAATAAACGTGAAGTTTGAGGAATAAAGGACTTATAAATAATAATTGTATATATGTAGTTATAAAACAATCGTTATAAAAAAGCACCGTTTCCAATTTTTTTTATTGTTAACATCTCGTGAACTGCTACTAAACAAAAATAGAAAATAGATAAATAAATTAATTGATAAACACCGGAGGAAACAGTACTGTTCTCTTTTTACATAGATTATATTTCTTGTACAGGTTGTTCATGTATGTCTTACTATACATATATTTATCTTGACTGTTAAGTAGGTATTGAAGTCTTATTAAAAGCAAATTTCATATTTGTTCTAAGTGTAAATAACTAAAATGTATATACATGTGTCTGTACAGCGCCAGAAATACTGTCGTACGAGCCCTGGCTAGGCCAATAGCGTAGTCAGTTTTAAAAAAAAGGTCATCAGTATACAATCCAGATGAACTACATGTATTTAAAAATAATGTGTATTCAATTTCGTTACATTCGCATCGTAGAAGACATAGTGCGTTATGTATACGAATGATTCCCAAAATAATTGTTTTTTTTTCTAGTACATTATTACTACCATTGTTGAGCTTCTTTTATGTTATAGCAGGCAAACGAACAGGTGGTTCACCTGAAGTTAAGTGATCACCACCGTCAATAGACACTAATAACACCAGGGGAGTCGAAAGTGCGTTGCCCGTCTGTGTTTGGGGGAAAGGGAGAGAGGGGAGGTGGGCCTTCGGCGCTCTCACTGACCGAACGAAACGCAACAAAGCAAACAGTTTTTTTCTTATTGTAACATGCTAAACTATGCCTGATGGTAAGCACAGCCCAATCCAAAATCAACAGCGACTACCGAGAGACGAATTACCATCGGTGGTACACGTGGCACGTAACGTTTTATAAGATCTATTATATGTTTAATATATTGTATACATGAGCGAAGTTATCCATGATCCATCCAAGAAGCCTATTCCAAACTCATAGGCGTCTACCCGAAAGAAGGTGTAAGCATAATCACCACGTCAATCCACGTATTGGCGATTTATAACTCCGAGAAGTCCACAGTTGTATATTTTTCCACATCGGTGGTACTACATGAACATATCTCAGGTTCTGGTTTCCTCACGATGCTTTTCTTTACCGTCAGTACTTGCCGTGGTTCAATCTTGGGGACATTTGGAGTATCCACGTGTGAAATAACTCGACAATTATAATCGATCTTTTTTGTTATAATACCCTTTTAAAAAGAATGTTCTATAAAATATTGACAGATTTGTTTGTCAAATGAAATCTCACATATTATTAGATTATTTCGTTCCACAAAATTAATTACATTGGTTACTGTTTTTACTATAATTTCCTTAAAGAGCATATTCGTAGATTAAAAAAAACAAACAATTATAAAATATACGCTAAAGAACAACCGGCCCCGAACTTTCCATGGACTCGCTTTGTCTGTCCATGTAAAAGAGCGTGCCATGATTTTTAAGAGACTTCAGGAAGGTGGAAGTTCGTAATCTGATTCTATTTTTGTTTACGTTTGTTACCTCAGAACTTCGGTAGTTATAACACGATAAGGTTTTTTTTATCGGATAGAGTATATTGTTAAGAGTTAACATATAAAAATCTGTATCTGCTCGTGAAGTACGTTTTGGTCTATTTTTTCTAGCAGATGTTTTCGATGTCGCTTTTATGTTTTATTAATATACTGTACCTCATATAGATTACAACAATACTTTTCATAATACTTATCTACGATTCACAGGGGTCGTCTTACAGTGGACGAGTGCCTGGAGCACCCCTGGTTGAAAGACGAGGCGGACATACCGCGCTATATCGTCGGCGTTGGATTCGAGGAGGCCGCCAGCGACTCCGACGACGACGACGACGACGAACACGTTAACAGCGTTAACGGAATCAACGGCACCAATGGAATTAACGGGATTAATGGAATCAATGGCGTGAACGGGCACAACGGCGTAAACGGCTGCAACGGTACTAATGGCACATACGATGATGATAAAGGTGTGTATAGGGGTGAGAGGCAAGTCCTTGACTTACATATGTTCTTATGGTGACCCTTTGTGGGAATAAAGTTGCTTCTCGGGTCACAGTTATTTTATGTTTATGTTACAATGGTTATGTTGTACAACCTAATTGAGTGCTTGAACGCGACTGACTCTCCAAGTATTCGATAAATATAATATTAGTTCGGATGTGCTGATGCGCATATAATAAGTAGGGCGACATGTAATGCACGTAACGGTTCATGCTGCCAGGACTGAAACTGGACATTAAACAAACAAACAAACCATTAAAATCAAAAATCTGTTATGTATACAAAAAAAATGATGCACCTTTTTTCACGATCCCAAATAAATATTGCAAACAACAGAAGAACGTCCCTCTTTGTTTGAAAGGCAATTCTGTTGGCGCATACTAAATTATTATTGCCTCAGTAGATAACCAAGCGTAACAATACTTGATTACTAATTTTTTTTAATGTCAAAAGGAGGCAAACGAACAGGTCGGTCACCTAATATTAAGTGATCACCACCGTCCATAGACACTAGCAACACCAGGGGAGTCGCAAGTGCGTTGCCAGCCTCTGTATGGGGGAGAGGTAGAGAAAGGAGAAAGGGAAAGGGGAAAGGAGATGGGCCTCCGGAGCTCTGACTGACCGAACGAAACGCAACAATGCAAGCACTGTTACTTCACGTCGGTGTTCTGTGGGTCGGGTGGTAGTACTGCGGGCGAGCCGACCCATTCATTCTGAAACTAGTAATACCTACAGCGTGGCTGTACCACCTTCATATAGCTTAAAATAAAATCGGCTGAGTGCCTTAAGCGCTCGTCTTAGTAGTCCGGTGAAGCTGTTAAGACCTTGCTTGGTCAATAGCGTAGTCAGTTGCAAAAAAAAACCTTCATATAGCTGTATACCGTTGACTGGATTACTTGAAGGGGTCGACGACTCGGTCAGACTTCACTTATACACATATCTCGCATAATTTGGTAATTTTTATCGTTTCATTCAAAAACACTGATCGATTGAAGTTTACTGATTTGCATTCAATTTTTACAATGTTAATTTGAATTGAATTTTTTATTTTCTTTTAATATTAACCGTTGCCCTTGCGTTGACCTGACTGACATTAACACTATGATATTGTTATCATATCTGGGACTGATTTTGTACTTTTAAAATGATTCATAATAATCCGATTACTTTTATGCATATCTTTATATATAATCTGGCAATAGCGGTGATTTAGATATTTCAAATTAAAAAAAAAAAATTATATATGTAACAAAGTGCAATACCTATTCTGGAGTTATCGATTCTTTTTTAAATTAAACGATATATGCTTATGTTAAGGTAATGTTACATTTTAACGTAAAAAGTAAATAAAATGACGTTTTACGTTGATTTCTATAGTAAAAGATTTTTTTAATCAGCACATTTAAGAATTTATGTCAATATTGTCATACTTGACAACTGTTTATTGACAACAAATAATGTAATTGCTAACGTATGGCTGTTACCGTATAGGTACTGTTGTGTAAATTATGTTTTGTTTAATTAATTTGTAGATTACTGTTTATTGACAACAAATAATGTAATTGCTAACGTATGGCTGTTACCGTATAGGTACTGTTGTGTAAATTATGTTTTGTTTCATTAATTTGTAGATTCGTCACGTCCGCCCTCGCCGGCGCTAGAGCTGCGGGACGAGGCGGAGGAGCGCGACAAGCCGCTGAAGCACGCGCATGCGCGGGACGTCTCCCCCCCATTCCCCGACGCACCTTCCACGCCAAAGGTCAGTATGCTCTCATCATTTATAAGGATACAAAGGTAGACGAAGTGACTGCTACTAAATTCATTTTATACTAGCTTCTGTTACTTACTAAATAGTTAACTAAGTAAATAGTTACTTTAGGCTAACGCTAACAAGCGGAATCAGCGGAAGCTCTGAAAAGGGAAGTGACCCCCGATTTTGAAA
This sequence comes from Antheraea pernyi, assembly GCA_015888305.1. Taxonomy (NCBI): domain Eukaryota; kingdom Metazoa; phylum Arthropoda; class Insecta; order Lepidoptera; family Saturniidae; genus Antheraea; species Antheraea pernyi. The sequence continues at coordinate 27,652 of MNPI01018065.1, read as the reverse complement.
AATTTTTCATTAGTGCCCCGCCCCTATTGGTCTTAGCGTGATGATATATTACCTATAGCCTTTCTCGATAAATAAGCTATCTAATACGTAAATAATTTTTCAAATCGGACCAGTAGTTCCTGAGATTAGCACGTTCAACCAAACAAATAAGCTTTATAGTGTTAGTATACTCGTACATTACTACTTTTCTCTCAATTTACAAAAACTTTTGATAGAGTGGACCGATTGTAATGAAACAAAGACTACTTTAGCAGTGATTCGTGTTGAAACAAACAGACAGACATTTCTAAAAATTATTGAAATGTATTTTGTTACTTATTCCAAGACATTCAACATTTTTTTCACAAAAATTAAAAAAATACATTTTCTTTAGATTTACATTCTTATTATATGTTTATCACCTATAGTTAGATTAGAATAAAATGGTTTGTTGTTTCCAGGTGTCGCGAAAATCACATCCGCATCCACCGTCGGTGCTCGCGCTCTGCAAGAAGTTCCAGCCGGATTACGAGAAACCGGCGAAACTGTCGCACGCGCACTCGCACACGCACGTGCACGCGCACGTGACGCACTCGGCCGGCGGCGAGCCGTGCGGGTGCGAGCTTTTTTTTTTGCCTGCGCCTCCGCCCCGCGCGCCCCCCGCCCGACCGCGCCGTGCTCTGCTAGCGGTACCTATGCTGCGTGCTGCGACCCCCGCGCGCCCCACGCACCCCCCGCCCGCGGACCCCCCAGCACGCACTGTAAATACTCCCCTGTACATTACTCCCCCGGCCGCGCGCGTATCCGCCGATCGCGCTAAACGACAACACCAATATTAGAAAACGAATATCGATTACGGGAAAATATTCATCGATTGTGATAACATCGATATTAGTGCCTTACTTGAACAAAAATAAATATGGATGACCGATCGATACGTAGTCATAAAGATGATTTTAGAGAATGAGATATCGATAATTTTGTATCTCGATATCGGTCATCGTGTTAGCGTTTCGTCGCCGTTGCCGATACAAGACGCATAATGGAAACGCGAGCGTTGCGTCGTTGCCCCTGTAAATGTGTATTATTATATAACCAGAGAGAGACGCGTAACTGTGTACCCGTCGTGTAAATGTATGTGTCTTTGCATGTTTGAAGTTACATCTAATGTGTTTTGCTGTAAAATTATATAATCTTTATAGTTTTCGGTGATGATAATCTTCGATATGGAATTTCTCGTGTCACAAACTAATAACAATGTGGCTAAAATGTGTTGTATATGTGATAAAAAAATTGCTATTTTTCAAGCTATGATTATTGTATTATATATATATATGTGTATGTGTAATCATTTAAGTGTTTCGGATATACAGTTACACGTGTTTCTTTAGTTTTTACTTTATGTATAAGTTTAGTAATAAATAAGTGTTGAGTCGCTTTAGCGCGTCGCTCGCCACCAGTTGTATATAATATATAAATGATGCTGTCTTTTTTTATTTATTTTGTTGCGCGTACGGTTTCTCGCCCAATTTCTTATATCGAGATGATTTAGTTGCGTTTTTCCTCGAACAAACATCGGCTTTTGTGTCGTTAAATATCAAATATCTTTATGTCGAAGATGAGGAAAATTTGGGCAATGCAAAGAATTAAATTTCTGCTCTTTATATAATTAGAAGAGACCCCCGATTTTGAAACATTTTTCATTAGTGCTCCGCTCCTATTTGGTCTTAGCGTGATGATATATAGCCTTATAGCCTTTCTCGATAAATAAGCTATCTAACATGGATTTTTTTTTTCAAATTGGACCAGTAGTTTTTACATTACCACGTTCAACCAAACAAATAAGCTTTATAGTATTAGTATACTCGTAGATTATTACTTTTTTCTCGTAGGTATTTACCTCGAGCTGTCATCCAAATTACAATAACTTTTGATAGAGTGCACCGATTGTAATGAAACAAAGTCTAAGTTACTCTCGAGGATATGCTTTATGAGGTTTTATTCAACGCAGTACTTTAGCAGTGATTCGTGTTGAAACAAACAAACAGACAGACAAACGACAGGCATTTCTAAAAATGACTGAAATGTATTTTGTTACTTATTCCAAGGCACATTCAACATTATTTTTTTCACAAATATGTAAAAAATACAGGCTCGTTAGATTTACATTCTTATTGTACATGTTTATTACCTATAGTTAGATTAGAATAAAATGGTTTGTTGTTTCCAGGTGTCGCGAAAATCACACCCGCATCCGCCGTCGGTGCTCGCGCTCTGCAAGAAGTTCCAGCCGGATTTGCCTGCGCCTCCGCCCCGCGCGCCCCCCGCCCGACCGCGCCGTGCTCTGCTAGCGGTACCTATGCTGCGTGCTGCGACCCCCGCGCGCCCCACGCACCCCCCGCCCGCGGACCCCCCAGCACGCACTGTAAATACTCCCCTGTACATTACTCCCCCGGCCGCGCGCGTATCCGCCGATCGCGCTAAACGACAACACCAATATTAGAAAACGAATATCGATTACGGGAAAATATTCATCGATTGTGATAACATCGATATTAGTGCCTTACTTGAACAAAAATAAATATGGATGACCGATCGATACGTATAAAGATGATTTTAAAGAATGAGATATCGATAATTTTGCGTCTCGATATCGTCATCGACATCGGTCATCGTGTTAGCGTTTCGTCGCCGCCGCCGATACAAGACGCATAATGGAAACGCGAGCGTTGCGTCGTTGCCCCTGTAAATGTGTATTATTATATAACCAGAGAGAGACGCGTAACTGTGTACCCGTCGTGTAAATGGATGTGTCTTTGCATGTTTGAAGTTACATCTAATGTGTTTTGCTGTAAAATTATATAATCTTTATAGTTTTCGGTGATGATAATCTTCGATATGGAATTTCTCGTGTCACAAACTAATAACAATGTGGCTAAAATGTGTTGTATATGTGATAAAAAAATTGCTATTTTTCAAGCTATGATTATTGTATTATATATATATATGTGTATGTGTAATCATTTAAGTGTTTCGGATATACAGTTACACGCGTTTCTTTAGTTTTTACTTTATGTATAAGTTTAGTAATAAATAAGTGTTGAGTCGCTTTAGCGCGTCGCTCGCCACCAGTTGTATATAATATATAAATGATGCTGTCTTTTTTTATTTATTTTGTTGCGCGTACGGTTTCTCGCCCAATTTCTTATATCGAGATGATTTAGTTGCGTTTTTCCTCGAACAAACATCGGCTTTTGTGTCGTTAAATATCAAATATCTTTATGTCGAAGATGAGGAAAATTTGGGCAATGCAAAGAATTAAATTTCTGCTCTTTATATAATTAGGTCTTCAACATATTCAGTCTGGTTAATAAGACATTATAGAAATGGTAACCATTCAAGACGATATGATTTGCATGACACGGGGATATGAAATATAACATTGATTATCATGATTTTATATCATAGAGTTGACGATGGGTTAATTAAATTTGAATAAAATAGTGAGAATCACGTTTTAATTTCGAACATTTACACCTGATTTTGTGCTTTTGAATTTGATATTTATCGACACAATATTACGTCACATCGTGGTTTTGTCATGTTTGGATAAATATGATGTCTGTGTGTGATGTTTAGGAAGTATTTTTAGATGAATACGAGGAAAAATGTAAGATCTAATTGTCGATAAAGTAAGGTTTGGTTCGGAGCTCGCGCGGCGTGCCGGTGCGCGCGTAGTACGTCGCACTCTTGCGTTACTTACCTAGTTAATAAAATTGTTAATAATGTGTCGATCACATCGTGTAACATTTATATTTTTAGCGTAAGTGTTCAGATTATAAACAGAGCATACTTTTGTATGATTTAATGTTGTTGCGATTATTGAATTTTTTTTTTTCAAAGAAACGAATTATCCATCTTTATTCCTTCATGAATATATAATTCGTTTAGTTTGAAAAATAAATATCGCAAGTTGTTAGCCTGATAGTAGTATAGAGAGGTGTGCGACCTCGAATGTTTGAGTGTATGGGACCAAAATTTTATTGTCGTGTAGTAGTACGTGTTAAAAAAAATGCTACAGCGAATGGCACGAGGTCGCTGGATAAAACGACAGAGGTTATCGATTCTGTATATCGATTGTTGTTTTGTCTTACGATTTTGTCTTGTAGTGAGGAATTGTTGAATGTTTTTTTTTTGAACTGTTATCACTAGGAGTGAACGCTTTCGGGTTGTTGTTAGATAGAATAAATAATTAAATAGTTTCATATCGATGAACGCGCAAATTAAGCGATTTTCTTTATGATATATTCGTCATTATTTCATGTACGTAGTAAATTCGCATGTCTCGGAATCGGAAATATTTGTGTAAACTGTCTGTTGTGTTTCGTTTTTAACAGTCACCTTTTGAACTAAACTCGAAGATTATCTTGTGAAAAGTATGTTGAGATGTAACTCATTTGTAAAAACAAATAAATTATTGTGATATAAAATATTGGGGTTTGTTTCATTTTAATGATTTCCATTTCCATATAGAATTTTGGTTAGACCAAGATGAGGGATAAGCATATTGCTAAGAACTTCCAGACTTAACGGAGCTCATGACTTGAGAAACCCGTGAGTAGGTACGTAAGGATCTTATTTTTTATAATTACAAACTTTATTAATTTGTTCTTGCCGTTGCGACACTATAGTAACGTTTAATTACAATTTAGAGAACCTATCCTACAACATTGAAACGAGGCTTAACTCTACAACTACGTTACTAGCGAAGATTATATAATATCTAGTTCATTACTATTTTCCATTTGCAAACGCCTATTTGGAATAAGGATCAAACAGTCCAACTTTTATCGCACCTTTTTAAAAAAGTTTACTATACACCCAATGGACGTTAAAATAATTGCATCAACTACTTCTGTATGGCAGATTGAACCCCAAAGGAGTATCAGAAACCGTTGGGACGTGGAGAAATGATTAAAGCTAGAAATGATGTTCACGAATTTTATAGGCCTGTCCTAATAAGTACACGTAGTTAACTAAGATTCCTTGATATATTTTTGTGAGAGATCTAGTTTTCAAATTACATTGCATAGAAACTGTCGTGTCTATGTTCCGCTCAATTTGCTGGCGTGTATACTTACATTAATTCAATTATTAAACTGCGTGAAGGGTCGAATGTCTTTTCTATGAGCGCACCGTTCGCATCCTGTAGTCAGCGGTCACCGCAATCTATGAAAATACCTTAAGTAGACATGCGCGTTCTCGGCCTTTCAAAAACTTGTTCACTTCTCACTTGAAAAACTTCTGAGTAAGTTCAGGGGATAAAACTTTCCTGGAACTTGATTATCAACGATTATGAATGTTGCGAAGGGGGAAATAATTGCGAAAGAAATAGATGAGCTGAGCAGGATAACCGAATGTATGAAGAAATAATTTGCTTTTTTGTTTAGCTTAATAGCTTTGACCACAAGCTTTCACTCCAAACCCTGCCGCGGCCGTCTCGCGCTGTCTTTGTTTCACAAGTCTAATCTAATTGACCCGTGATGGGAAAATTGAGAAAAATAAATAGTCCACCTATTTGCATACTTTTGTATGATTTAATGTTGTTGCGATTATTGATTTTTTTTTTTTCAAAGAAACGAATTATCCATCTTTATTCCTTCATGAATATATAATTCGTTTAGTTTGAAAAATAAATATCGCAAGTTGTTAGCCTGATAGTAGTATAGAGAGGTGTGCGACCTCGAATGTTTGAGTGTATGGGACCAAAATTTTATTGTCGTGTAGTACGTGTTAAAAAAATGCTACAGTGAATGGCACGAGGTCGCTGGATAAAACGACAGAGGTTATCGATTCTGTATATCGATTGTTGTTTTGTCTTACGATTTTGTCTTGTAGTGAGGAATTGTTGAATGTTTTTTTTTTGAACTGTTATCACTAGGAGTGAACGCTTTCGGGTTGTTGTTAGATAGAATAAATAATTAAATAGTTTCATATCGATGAACGCGCAAATTAAGCGATTTTCTTTGATATTCGTCATTATTTCATGTATGTAGTAAATTCGCAAGTCTCGGAATCGGAAATATTTGTTCTTCGTATACATTTGTGTAAACTGTCTGTTGTGTTTCGTTTTTAACAGTCATCTTTTGAACTAAACTCGAAGATTATCTTGTGAAAAGTATGTTGAGATGTAACTCATTTGTAAAAACAAATAAATTATTGTGATATAAAATATTGGGTTTTGTTTCATTTTAATAATTTCCATTTCATAGTAGAATATTTCATATAGAATTTTGGTTCGACCAAGATGAGGGATAAGCATATTGCTAAGAACTTCCAGACTTAACGGAGCTCATGACTTGAGAAGCCCGTGAGTAGGTACGTAAGGATCTTATTTTTTATAATTACAAAATTTATTAATTTGTTCTTGCCATTGCCGTGCTATAGTAACGTTTAATTACAATTTAGAGAACCCATCCTATAAAATTGAAACGAGGCTTAACTCTACAACGTCACTAGCGAAGATTATATAATATCTAGTTCATTACTATTTTCCATGTGCAAACGCCTATTTGGAATAAGGATCAAAACAGTCCAACTTTTATCGCAACTTTTTAAAAAAGTTTACTATACACCCAATGGACGTTAAAATAATTGCATCAACTACTTCTGTATGGCAGATTGAACCCCAAAGGAGTATCAGAAACCGTTGGGACGTGGAGAAATGATCAAAGCTAGAAAATGATGTTCACGAATTTTATAGGCCTGTCTTAATAAGTACACGTAGTTAACTAAGATTCCTTGATATATTTTTGTGAGAGATCTAGTTTTCAAATTACATTGCATAGAAACTGTCCTTTCTATGTTCCGCTCAATTTGCTGGCGTGTATTACATTAATTCAGTTATTAAACTGCTTGAGGGTCCAATTTCTTTTTCTATGAGCGCACTGTTCGCATCATATAGTCAGCGGTCACCGCAATCTATGACAATACCTAAAGTAGACATGAGTGTTATTGGCCTTCCAAAAACTTGTTCACTTCTCATTCGAAAAATTTCTAAGTTCAGGGGATAAAACTCTCCTGGAACTTGATTATCAACGATTATGAATGTTGCGAAGGGGGAAATAATTGCGAAAGAAATAGATGAGCTGAGCAGGATAACCGAATGTATGAAGAAATAATTTGCTTTTTTGTTTAGCTTAATAGCTTTGACCACAAGCTGACATTAAACGACGATGTCGTCCAAGATGATAAACACGCTATATATAGGTACTGGCTCTTAAGTACAGCTGCCGGAACCAGAGTTGTCAACCATACTTAACAAAGTATCCTATTTTATTTTTGATAAATATAGTTTTATAGTTTTGCATAAAATTAAGTATACGTAAATACTTTATTTGAGATCTTAAAAATATTTCGGTACTTATGTATTAAGTTCACAGCAGTATTCACTCCAAACCCTGCCGCGGCCGTCTCGCGCTGTCTTTGTTTCACAAGTCTAATCTAATTGACCCGTGATGGGAAAATTGAGAAAAATAAATAGTCCACCTATTTTTATACACACGGCAAAATATATCAATAACAAGCGTAGATTGTCTGCACTTGACCAACTTCAGTTGCGGTGGTGTTAATATGTAATTCGTTCGGGGCAATGTGACAAACTCGAAAGAGATATCGAAAGCATTATTTCGAATACAGCCTACAACCATGAGAATATCCAAGTAAAAAATAAAAACACAGAAATGTATTCATATGATCTATAATTCTTATTCACAATCCAATCACACTACAATCTTATTTATACAAATATAATATTCACATACGTAACATGATAAATTTATCATAAGAATTGATATGAACACGATTATCGATAAATCATACCTCACACTTCGTTAACCTAATCGATTCCGTATCGATACAAACACCAACTCTAATATAAGTTTATTGTAAAAAATAAAAGTAATATTCTTATACAAGTCTATTAAACTTATTTCGTAATTTTACGTTTGTAGAGTTGTCTTGTCATAAATAAATATCGATAAATATTTTTTTTGTGATTTCTTTAAAATCATTCAATATTATTATTATTAGTCGTTAGTATTTTACGTCAATACGGGGGAATATGACTTAACTAATAAACCTACCCCGTAAATACATATCTAGCAAGAATAAAACGCCAACTTCAATAGCAAATTCAGACTATGAACCGGCCATAACCTATACAAATACATATAATAACAGTATGGTTGTTTATTCAAGGTGATCTCTCCCAAAGGACTGTCACAGATTTATTAGGAGATAAAGTAAATTTTTGCTTCCAATTTCTCTTTCTTTTTTTTTTCTTCTGAACATAAACAAAGAAGACGACGCGTGAACGAATTCGCGAGCACTAGATAGTGTAAGCTAAATTATGCATTCTTCTCTATAGACTTTAGTATCACATATATCTAGTATTGGTTTCCTCTCGCGGGATATGTAATTTTATTTTTTTATGTACCACAATCTCAAACCCAGAGAGGACTAGCTTTCAAGTGCAGTTGCCGAAACACACCAACAGGTGCTTTGCGACAACTTTTCAATGTGACCAGAGGGTGGTAGTTGACCAGAAGGACATAGAAATAGCCCTATACACGCTATGATTTCATCACCTTTTCCTTCACCGAAAGATCCGTCTAATTCATTGCAGAGATTCGAACCCATGTCTATCGACGAGATTTCTAATCACGCTACTACCACTGAGCTATCGTCGCTTCAATGAAGCGGTCGATATATCGAAAAGTGCGAAAATAAATGCATAAAATCCATTTACTTCCACAACGTATAAATTACCTATGGTTAAAAAATACACCAGCCGGGTATCGACAATCGAGCCACGATTTGGAAGACTGGGCGTGTATAATCAATAATATATAATAATATAATCAAGCATCCCACTGTTGGGCAAGAAAATGACTTCAGATGTTTAAATAACCACGTTCTCAACATGGACGTATCTGACGATTTGGCTCAGTTTTCATTGACGTCCGTCGAGTTGGGGGTTGATATTTACAGAAAGGTTCTGTTATTATAAGCACACACGCAAAGCTTTAACATGCGGAGACGCGTAGTTTTTGAGAAAAAAACAATCGAAAATCAATTATTTTTGCAATGTTTATGCAATCCTTACCACAGATTATATATAATTCACGTCATTGAACGTTTCGTTTTACCTAAGGCTAAGTTGCCATACGTTCGGTAACATTTTATTTTATATACATTTACAAAATAATTATATTTTGTATTCATTGCAATAGGTTTTAATACACTCATATATTTAATAGTTTATGTATTTGAAATTACAGCGTTATCAAAAGTGATTTGTTATTTATATACTTAGATTGATTGTATTCCACCAGATTTAAGATCAGATGCCAAATTGGCAATGGAAAACCTGCTTCCAGCTTAGTCTAAAGTAAATTACAGCGTTATTTTCATTACGAGTTATTAAAAGTGATTTGTTATTTACATATATAGATTGATTATATTCCACCAGATTTAATATCAGAAGCCAAATTGGCAATGGAAAACCTGCTTCCAGCTTAGTCTAAAGACATATATGAAAGTTTATGACCATTTTATATCAATGAGATTGCTAAAACCAAAAAGCCATCTAAACATTATGCGCAATTTATTCCATGCTGAAACGTACAGTTCATGTTAATCGACAATCGACCGGATTGAAAAGTAAAAAAAATCGAAAAATTTTACTGGCGTAAAAATAAAGCGATTTTTAATCAAAAAGTCCCAGATGATATTATATTTAGCGACAAAGGTAAATATAATTATCCTTTTTTTTATATTATAGGATGCAAACGAATGGGATAAGCGATCACCACCGTCCATAGACACTTGCAACACCAGGGGATTCGCAAGTGCGTTGCCAGCCTGTAATTGGGGGGAGGGGGAGGAAGGAAAGAGGGAAGGGTACGGGAGATGTGCCTCCAGCGCTCTCGCTGACCGAACGAAACGCAACAATGCAAGCGTTGTTACTTCACGCCTGTGTATGTTGAACCAGTTATAGCTTCAGCGTGGCTCTACCACCAACGTTCTACTCTCATTTGAGATACAGTTAAGCCAAAATGGCTGGATGAATTTGGATGAATTTTAATACACAGGATTGATGAGTCTCATTAAATATACTGCCCGTGACCGTAGCTTGATATTTAGTTTTGTTTCTTACAGGTTGCTATGATATTACGCGTTAACGGAGCATGTCCTAGTATCGAACTCTATATTACCACAAAGTACATACAATTTCTTGATGACAAAGCAATAATGCATTAAATATACTGCCCGTGACCGTTGCTTGATATTTAGTTTTGTTTTTTACAGGTTGCTATGATATTACGCGTTAACGGAGCATGTCTTAGTATCGAACTCTATATTACCACATACAATTTCTTGATGACATAGCAATAATAACATTGCGCGACATTAAAACAAACATTGACCGGATATTTGTAAACCGAGGAGAGTTTTTAACATATGTAAAAATATATTATAATCACTATCATAAAACACAACATCAGAGTTTTTTTTTTTAACTTTCAGAAAGGGAAGTCTACGAAACAGGTTATTGGGAGACACAAAACAGCTAAAATACCTAAAGAAATAGTAATTTATTTAAACTTCACAAATCCTGAAAGTTACATTGGACATTATTTCCGTAGGTCTTCAGTCACTCTTCTTACTGATTCTGGAGCGAATTCTCCGAAAAGACACGGAGGCTGGAAGTCAGATAATGTGACTGAATGCAACATTAAGGCCTCAATTGAAATCGGAACTGATATAAATAATAAAGTAAATCAAAGGATCACATTGCAACCCAATTCGGAAACAGAATCTCACCCGCTGGCCACTTGCCAACATCAAGTTCACAGCCATCCACCTCAAAACAGCATAATCAGTCATCTACTACTACATCCAATGCTCACCTGCAAACCTCATCGGAAGTTCAACAAACAAACATAAATGTACTGGGGAAATCAATAACATTTTCTTTTAATATTTGCCCCGATATGACTAATATAACTTTTAATATTAATCAAATTAAATGTATAATATAAAAAGTATGTTTTATTTCTCTGCATTCTTTTGAGAAAAGCACTATATATGCCTCGGCGGAAATGACAATTGCCAGTATCGCCTATGGCCCCAGCTCGGCCTTCAGACTCATACTCGACCTGCAGTTGCCTATTCCACGGCCTTTGCAATAATGTACTATTTCTGCATTCCTGACAACGTATATATAAAATTTTATGATAATCCGTTGATTAATTAACGCGAGAGTATGTGACAAACAAACAAAGCTCACATTCGCATATCATTTACGATTGCTGCCTACATTGCGCCTTTGTATATTTACAAATTCCTGATGTAATTTATAACGTATTACAATGATTCCGTTTTATTGATTGTATAATCTAAATACAGTTAACTTAAACTAGAATACTTCATATCCTTAATAATACTATCTATATAAATATATCTCTACCATCCGTTAACATTGAAACATTTTTTTAGCTATATCGTAGTGTATTTTGACAGCTGTCAAACGCGTTTTGACAGTGTCACATACGTTTTGACAGCTGTCAAATGTCACCTAGGAAATCGTCCCAAATATTATATTTTGGTTAGCCGAAACATACAATTTCATATTCAAAACCAAACATATCCAATAGTGTTAAGTGCACAATTTCTGCCATTTTGAAAACGTTCATAAATAACAAGAGCCTCCAGAATATTCTAAATAATATTCTGGAAACCATTCACATCTTATTCAGGTAGACGCCTAATATATCTCAAGATGTTTCTCATGGTAAAACGTCAATCTTAGTAGGTAACGAAGTTGGAATTTCTGGAAGACATCTTTTTGTGTCATGTGACGATGACGACATTTTATTTTAATTCATGAATTTTCGTTATTAACTTAATAAAACTATTATTTTAATACGTGTAAATGATACAAGTAGCAAAATACTTATCTAGTTGCCTTGAAAACTTTGTAGACAAAAGAATCTAGAGAATCTTAGGAGATAAGAAATCTAGTACAAAGTTGTGCTCAAAGGACGTATATCAAATAGCTTTAACAATGAAACTAAAAACTAATGGTAGCTGCCGGAACACATCAATAGTTTTTATGTTATATTTCAAATCCATCCATAAGCAACTGGTAAGAAATTAATATTTCTGTCTCTTTTATCCCACGTTCAATTATAATATGTCTTTATTTCAGTTAGATATTTTTTGGGCCGATTCTATTAGCGTAAACAATCGACAATTATGCGTCTATCTGGATAAGAAGTCGTTACAAATATCGAACACAAGTACCTTAAGATTTATTTGTAAAGTAAGACTAAAACGTACTCGACAATATAGGGCAGTGTTTGTTTCCGTACCTACCCGTTGGAGATCCGGTCGCGACCGTAAATGTTTGAGCTCGCGTGCGTGCTCATGGGCGTGCGTACGTGCTCACGAGCGTGCGTGTATGCTCACGAGCGTGCATGTGTGCTCATGAGCGTGCATGCGTGCTCACGTACGTCAGTGCCCGTTAAGGAGGGCGCCGGTGGCCGCTTTCAACTCGTTCAACTGTTCCGAGTACTCCGCGTAAATTCGCTGCCATCGCAGTTGCCGCACGAGGAGTGCCAGCATCTCCTCCAGTATATCATGCTTATTAATACCCTGCGAATGATAAATCGGTTTCAAATGGCTGATAACAGCCTTAATAATTTACATATTTTAATTAATATTTATTTAAATAATGCCTAGTTGACCGAACCAACAGTCGCAGATAAAAATTACTACTTCTAAAATTCTACCCAAATTTGGATTACGGTTTTTATTTGAAATAAACTACACCAAAACAGACTGAATTTAATATTCGTAAACTAACATGGCGGTTTTTTTATCTCGTCATACAAAATATTATCGATTATTCTATTAAATTGCTAAAAAAATGAATTGATAGAAGAAAAAAATGTTGATAGTGTGCTTGGAACTCAATTTATATGAATCACTTTATCCACTGGTGAAAACGCCAACAGACAGACGTGACGAGAACTTTGTTTTGTCACTGTTTCACATAAAGCCCTTTATGTCCTATTCAGGTTATGCTTTGGTCGTTCGTTATTGTTGTTTCACGTGGTAAATAATTAATTTTATAATAATCGATAAACACTCACTAATACCGTCGGCTGCCACTTCTTGGGTGTGGAGGTGCAGTGACTCGGCCCGAGCATGTCGTTCAGTATCACACGCAGTTGCTCCTCAGTGCCTGAAATATTTGCGATATGGGTGGCCCAATTCAGTATTACGTATGCACTAAAAGAAGACCAGGGAAGCCTTGAGAAAATCCATTATGGACTGTCAGGCCCCCGGGGGATGGCTTGAGCTGAGTCGACCGCCACCTGCGTGCTAGGACGCAGTTGCCGGTGCCTTTCGGCGACTTTAACACCGACTAAATTTCCACGTCAACCTACGCCGCACTATGGGGTTGTCTCGGGGTTGCGTGAGCAAGCTCCGCGACACCCCCGGCGGCAGGCGTTTTCCACGCCACACCCGACTGAGGCAGCCCCGTTGCGAGACTGCCTCCCAGCCCGCCGAACCCGTGCAATGGGAGTCCAGGGCCCCCGCCCCTTTCCCCCTGGGTTCGGCCGGCAGCAGAAAAGCTAAGCCGCTCCGCCGCCGCCCCGCTATTGATTTTTTACCGAGGTTTACTCCTCCTCCGCCTCAGCAACTCCGAGATCCCCTCCGGCTTACGCTAATCTACGCACTCGCCCCGTTCCTCAATCCTAACCCTACCCTACCTATCGCATTCCCTACGCCCGCCAATCCCCTGGACTTGCCTACCCACTGAGTAGGTAGGCAAGCCAGAGGTTACCAACCCAGCACCCCCCATCTCCCCATCTTACCAATCCTACCTACCTACACAGTCCCTACGCCCGCCTAACCCTGGTAACTACATACGCGGTAAGTAGGCAAGCCAGAGGTTTCCTAATCCTAACCTCTCCGTACCTACGTAGAGACCTGGGAAGCCTTTTTTTTTTTTTAACGTGGGGAAATCCCTTATGGATACGCCACCCTCCCGGGGGAGAGGGTGGGTTATGTCTGACTCGCACAGACTAAAATCCCACGGTGTACCGACAGATCGTTATTGTGGGGGCGGCAAGGGATCGAACAAGCTAATCAACCTTGTAGAGCCGCCCCCACGGTCCGCCCGGCGGAAGGTGACCGCCGGGCTCCTACCTATGGAGGAGCAGACCGGGCACACACCGGCTGCCCCCCCTCGTCCGCCGGACCTGTGCAATGAGAAAATGGGCCCCCCGGCCCATCCCCTCAGGTCCCCCCCCCCCTGCCGGTTCTCTGTTGGCGGAGACGGCCACTCAGCGGGTCTAACAGACCTGGGAAGGCTGGGTTAACCAATACTAATAACACTCGACTACGATTGGTTATTTCCTGTCGATTGGAATTTTAGAAACTTGGATTTTTAGAACATTTAATAATAAAATGGCGTCATCCATGATAACGTCATACTTTTAAAAACACTGTATTATTATTCCTTCATGTAAATAACAAAAATAACCTTTCACCTTGTTATATAAGAAAAATAAATCATTTTATACTATTACATTTTTTAAAATATATAGCGCAGGGATTTTTTATGGTAGCACGATAAAAAAAAGAAATACATAACGCCATCTAGTGGGGGGTTATCAGAGCGTGAAGTCATTTATACTAGTATCACCATATTAATAATTCTTAACGTGCTATAATGTAAGACAATCTCGTATACATGTGAATGGACCGACGACTCGAGCTAAAATGATCCCCACTCCTTTTGCGCTACGCTTTTATATAAATCAACTCGAATCGCGTTAACGGGTACGGGTTTAGTATTTTTGACGGCAGACTTAATATTTAACACCGATATACATACCGTATTTAACTAAATGTCCGAATAACGTCGTTATCCAATGCCTGTAGTCCTTCGCTAGTTCCAAATGGAGACATGAAGCAACTTGTGCTTCTAACCAACTCCGAGCCGCGTCAGAGCTGTAGTTTCTAAAAAAAATATACTTTATTTAGTTAGATATATTAGGCTTCCATTGACATTGCCCGGTTTAAGACCATAGTTAAGGCTTATATGTTGTAAATAATTTTAAAAATAAATATATTTGTATTTGTATACTTTAGAAGGTGCTTATGAACGACAAAACTACCGTTGATTCGGACAAACAACCCACTCATTGAGAAAAACCGACAATAATCGCGATTTGGTTACCTTTTTAATGTACACATTTTCATACTACATTAAAGTTATAATAGTTGTTACTGGATATACAGGGAGGAAAGAGACATCATCGTTCACATATCAATCCACCCTATAAATTGGATATAAAAACTCGTTTATTATCATAACTAATAAATATAAACTTTTTCAAATTGGGTAGAGTTGAAGTCATCATCTTCGTACCCTTATCCCACCTAAGTAGGGTCGGCACAACATGTTTTCCTTTTCCACGCTCGCCTATTAAATGTCATCTCAGTCATCACACCTTTTACACACATTATTTTTCACACAATCCATTCATCCTTTTTTCGGTCTTCCTTTACCCTTATATCCATCGACCGTCATACTCAAAGCTTTTCTAGTTACATGGTCTTCATCTCTCCTCATAACATGCCCATACCATGATAACCTATTACTCCTTAACTTCTCTGTTACTGGTGCAATTTTTAAACTTCCTCTGATATATTCATTCCTAATCTTATCCATTCTAGTTACACCACACATCCACCATAACATTCGCATTGGGTAGAATTGAAGTAAATATGTAAATTAAGTTTGAGCATTTAACAAATAACTTGTAGCTTAATTACAACCAATTGTATCATTATCCAGTTAAATATGCAATTTGGGGACTAAGTTCATATAAAATTATCAGGAAATATCACATAAATTACCACTTTTTTTTTGGAATAAATACAAGATCGATGTATTCCCGTTAGGACGTGACTATTTGTGATAATTTTTACCACCACATGCATTATGCAAAAGAGAACCATTTTTGAGTTACCATATGTTATAGTTTTTTTTTTTCAAAATAAGTCAACAATACATCAAAAATCTTACATCATTTTTTCTTCTGATTTATGAAAACGATTAAACACCGGTTATTTATCAAATATTGATTATTTATATATTTTATATTTATATAAATTATATATATAATATTAAAAAAACAATTATCAGTCCAAATTTTTTAAATGCGAGACGAAAAACAATTTATTTTATTGGGATATTTTTCCACTACGATGCTTTTAAAACAAAAAAAAAACGTTATAAACTTGGCTTGCACATTATCAAACCGCACTTGCACAGTTTAGTAGCAATAACAATAATAATAAGTAACAATAAAGAAATCTTGTAATTTAGCCTAATTAAGAATTCTTGCTTGAACTGACTTCCCCTATTGTGTATGCAAAGTCGCATTCTATTACTGAGTTAACGAGAGTAAACTACCGAAGTAAGTTAAGTAGTAGTAAGTGTCACAAACACTTAGTATTGTGTATTGTTTATTTATTTAACATTTTAATTCTGTTGTTGGCCGTCGAATCACTCACAAGCGTGATGATTTTGAATTCGATCATTTGACAATTGTACACCCTAGTGCGTAGACGTTGAATGTATGAGAGATCACGTATGAGATGCAGTTGGTGTCACTCACGACCGATGTGTGATAAATAGGATATTCAGATAGTGTAATGTGATATATTTTCGGGGTGTAAGCACAGAGTACATTAATAAATAGAGGTCGCACTCGTTCTTTCCAATCAGCGCCTCTATAATACTAGTTTCGAACTAATATCTGTCGGTTATAAATGTACATTTATAGCTATGTATGTATACATACAGCGGTACTGCGTAAATCGTATAAAAGTTTTTGATCATTTTTATTTGTAATGAATATATTCATCGTAAGGCAAATCTAAATCCAAGTATGTATATGCACGAGTCAATGTTTATAAGTAGATCCGGAGATAGTTAAAATTGTTTGTGGGAGGCAAGTAAATTTAAGGGAGCACACTCTCGTAACAGATACGTAAACAAAGTGAATGGAAACAAATATTTCAAAGTTGTCAGTTTGAAAATTTCAAAATTAATTGTCATCCACCATCTCTTGTTATCAAACTTGCCAAAAAAAAATGAATAACAGTGCCATCTAGAGAGTGGATTGATAACCAAGAATAGACGAGCCTTTTCCATACAAATTCGATTCTGAGAAGTGAAAATAGCGTGGGTGTAAGCACAGAGTACGTTATATAAATAGAGGTTGCACTCGTTCTTTCCAATCAGCGCCTCTATAATATGAGTTTCGAACTAACATTGTTGGTTATAAATGTACATTTATAGCTATGTATGTATGCATACAGCGGTACTGCGTAAATCGTATACAAGTTTTTGGTCATTTTTATTTGTAATGAATATATTCATCGTAGGGCATATCTAAATCCAAGTGTGTATATGCAGGAGTCAATGTTTATAAGTAGATCTGGACATAAATAAAATTGTTTGTGGGAGACAAGAAAATTTAAGGGAGCACACTCTCGTAACAAATACGTAAACAAAGAGAATGAAAACAAATAATTGAAAGTTGTCAGTTTGAAATGTCAAAATTAATTGTCATCCACCATCTTTTGTTATCAAACTTGCCAAAAAATTTATATAACAGTGTCATCTAGACAGTGGATTGATAACCAAAAAAAGACGAGCCTTTTCCATACAAATATGATTCTGAGAAGTGAAAATAGTGTGGGTGTAAGCAGCAGACAGACCTGTTGGTTCGCGAGAGGTGCGCGTGCGCGGGCCGGGAGAGCCGCGAGTGCTGGTAGAGCGCGCGCGAGGCGGCCGGCGGTCGCGCAGCCGACACAGCCGTCGCGCCCGACACGCCCGACGCGCGCCACACCGGGTCGCACGGGTTCGCCCATACCACCCTACCGCCAAACATACCACACATCATCATCATCGTCTTTTTATTAAGCGGATCAAATGGGGAGGTTAAGTGGTGGAAGAGAAGGGTTTCAGCAAGTATCACGTAATTTTTTTGTAACATTTTTAGCATATAAGATTAATCTATACATATAATAAGAATATAAATCTAACATGTCTCAAAATTGTTGCAGGTGTATATTGGAATAAGTAATAAAATACAGGGTTTGTTTGTTTGGTTGGTTCAACGCGCTAATCGCAGGAACTACTTGTCCGATTTGAAAAATTCTTGTTAGATAGATCATTTATCGAGGAAGGTAGGTAGGTAGGAAGGGTAAGATAAATAGGAGCGGAACACCAATAAGGAATGTTCAGGAATCGTGTTTTTTTTTTCTTTTGAGAGCATCCGCTGCGTGTAAGTGTTAGTCTAAAGTAATTATTCCACGCAGGCAAAGTCGCGGGCAGAAGCTAATATAAAATAAAACATTTGTAGACTAAAAGTATACCGAAATCTGACACAATTGTGTCGTTACATTTAAAAAAGAGCTAAATCCAATTTTAGCCGTTCCTAATATTTAACGGTATTTTTCAAGATCTTCAAATTTTGTATATCATTTCATTACATAGTATAAAATAAAGTCCCCTAACGCGTCTGTCTGTTCGCGATAAACTCAAAAACTACTGAACAGATTTTCATGCGGTCACCAGTGGATAAAGTGATTCATTAGGAACGTTTTGGTGTATAATTTGTCAAGGATTTATTAGTAATCAGGGCGGGACAACGTCTGCCGGGCCCGCTAGTGTAAAATATGATGATCATAAGAAAAATACGAAAAACCTTATGAACGGCAACATTTGAACTTAGTTCTCGATGTATAAAAACCGGAGATCTTAAAAAGATTAAACATGTTATATGAACGATTAAATATTAAATTTGGATTTAGCTCATTTTGAAATGAACTCATATATTACGTAACTTCTTTTTGGCCTAAAATAATGTAAACGTTTTAGCATACAAGATCAATTTAAATTAAGACATATTTATAAACTAAGAAAATGTAAAATCTAACATAATTCTTCCATGATCCAAATCCATGAATAGATGTAAAAGTTATTTAGTATCGATAAATTGAAATGTAATGTTATAATAGTAAAAAAGTAAAAATTATAAGGAAAAAATTTTGTTTTTTTTATTAATCCAACGCATTTCTTACTCAAAATAAAACTTTTGAAAAATCTCACGTGAGAGTTGATGAAGTGAATACAATATAATGGATAATGATGAATAATAATACCCAATCTTATCCAGCTGTTATTATTATATATATTATTATAAATAAACTAGCGGGCCTGGCAGGCGTTGTCCCGCCCTGATTATAAAAAAAATCCTTGACAAAATATATACTAAAACCTTCCCCGTGAATCACTTTGAAAGGTCACACAAAGGAAAATCACAGGTGAAAACTGCATGAAAATCCATTCAGTAGTTATTGAGTTTATCGCGAACAGACAGACAGACAGACGCGGTAGTGGACTTTGTTTTATACTATGTAATGTTATGTGCCGGGACAGCGACAAAATGGTGTCTATTTGAAAGTATGACGTCATCGATAGCGACGTCATGGTTATGATTTGATCGATCAATCCACCCAGAACAATTGAGTAAAACGTTAGCCGATACATAAACATAACACTGAATATAGTTACGACTAATTATCCGTAGGTCTGACTAGCCTGTCTGAGCGAGGATGCTCAGTATAAAGTCGTCGGTCGCCTTTTTTTTAATGTCAAAAGGCAAACGAACAGGTGGTTCACCTGATGTTAAGTGATCACCACCGTCCATAGACACTAGCAACACCAGGGGAGTCGTAATTGCGTTGCCAGCCTGTGTATGAGGGAGGGGTAGGGAAAAGAGAAAGGGTAAGGGAAAGGGGGAAAGGAGGTGGGCCTCCGGCAATCTCACTGACCGAACGAAACGCAACCATGCAAGCACTGTTACTTCACGTCGGTGTTCTGTGTGTTGGGTGGTACTACCCCGGGCGAGCCGACCCATTCATGCTGAAACTAGTAATAGCTACAGCGTACCTCAAAAAGGTATCAAGATAAATGAACAGCCGATACTTCCAACTAATGGCGTGTCACACCGAAGTAAATAATGTCGAAATACATGAACAGCCGATAACTTCAACCAATGGTGTTTGAGGTCATTACTAACTCTCACAATATAGTCAATAGTACGGACGCAGGTCAATGGAAGATACCCCGATATATATAATACTAGCTGACGGGACCATGCATTGCTGTGGCTCAGCTAGTACATGTTGAATTGAATAAAACATGTGCACCATTAAATAAAGTAAATTTAAAAAAAAAAGTATTAACCGACTTCAATATCAATCAAAAACCCATAAGGCACTAAAAAGCGGAAAATAAATAGTTTATCAAAAATAAAACATATGAATATGTGTGCTACCTAGAGATGTATTGGAAGTCGGTGCCAACCAAACCGAAAATCATATCATCTACAGGTACAAAGTTTAAGTCCACTCTCGCGTCTCTGTAATACAAAAATTTTGGTTGGTACCGACTTCCAGTACATCTCTAGGTAGCACACATATTCATATGTTTTATTTAATTTGGTTAATTTGATAAACTATTTATTTTCCGCTTTTTAGTGCCTTATGGGTTTTTGATTGATATTGAAGTCGGTTAATACTTTTTTTTGAAAATTTACTTTATTTTTCCATTTTTAGTGTACATAAATATATTTTACTAGCAGTGCCCGCGAACTCCGTTCCGCCTTAAGTATATTAAAATATGCGCATTTTTGCGGTATGGTATCTATCGGTATGGTATGCGATATGGTTTCAATTGGTTGTACAATAAGTAACGTTTGGTACGAACGCAACCTTTTCAGTAATCCGCGATAGTTTCTACCACCAACTCGGCTACCATCGCTTCACACATTATACACCTTAAGTAATGTAATTACAATGCTTGCGTCATGTTGCAACACAGCAACGAACATAAGCACAATAGGCTCCTAAGAATTGAAGAGTTTTTTTTATAATATTGGTGGCAAACGAACATACGGGTCACCTGATGGTAAGTGATCACGGCCGCCCATGGACAATTGCGACACGAGAGGAAACACAGATGCGTTGCCGGCCCTTAAGAAAGGAGTAGGCTCGTTTCTTGAAAGTTTTCTTACTTTGCCACGGATCCCATAATCAGAACCTAACCAAACTCTCATCAAACTACCCTTGAAGTACATCCTTTTCAATAAAAAATGAATCATCGAAACCGGTTAGCGTAATATTGAGTTATTCGTCTATTTGTCGTGTACATACTTAATGCAAATTTCAAACTTATACGGTTTTGCACTGGATGCCGTTGTCGGAACTGTACCAAATTGAAATGGGACCACACTGGAAGTACCAGCTTTCAAATAAAAAAAGAATAATCAAAATCGGTTCACCCAATCCAAAGTTATGAGGTAACAAACATAAAAAAAAAAAAAACAGACGAATTGATAACCTCCTCCTTTTTTTGAAGTCGGTTAAAAAAAAACGGAGTTGAAAAAGAAATTTAAAATTAAAACTTGGGGTCATCTATGAGATATCTATAACAGTCAATCCTACAGTTTTCTATCAACAAACTAATTTAGAGCGCCATCTGTGCCAGACTGAAGAAACTTATTTTTAATAACAATAACCAACATTGATAATCACTGAATTTGTAATAAAAAAAATACTGAAATATATATTATCCTATCTCTCAAGTTGTACCAAATTATACATAAATGCCAACGTTTCATGAAGATCGGTTGAGTAGTTTCGGACATCATGGACAAACATCATGACATTGGATTATTATATATTTAAGATTAACATAACTCACCAAGCGCTCAATTTCTTGGAGTAAATATAAGTTTTCCCATTACTGAGCGAGATCATGGGGCTACCGTCCTCGAGTAGAGTGCAGTTTGTGACGGTCACTGTAACGTATAATACAAAATTAACTATTATATTGAATGTAAAATTATATACTTTGTTTACAAAATTTCTTCATAAACAACGTTATCTGTTAAATTCTCCTCTACTGCTCAAGCGCATCACACCGTTTACCCCCTTTCCGAGTCAAGAATATGGTCGCTAAACGAATGTTAATAATTTCAATGGTTTTTAATATCGTATCTTAGTGAACATTTATAAATACGTATAAATTGAAGTGCATACAGATTTAACAATTTATATGTTAATAATAAATATACTACACACAGATATTATTTTAATATTATAATAATAATGTAATTTTATTTGAACGATGATATTGTGAGACAGTAAACATGGCGGATGAAGACTGAAGCCGGGTATACACGATTCAGTGCGTCGCCGAACCGAGCGCGATGGTCACCTCCCTTCACTGTTCAATATGTTTATAGACGATTTCACTTTAAAAAATGATATGTGGTTTACCAGAGGGAGAGAGTAGCGAGCGAAAACAGAGGGGTCCGATGAGGCAGGTGGCGCTCGCGAGGTCCCACATCACCAGCTCTGCTGTGCTCGTAACGGCCGCGAGGGTGTCCCCAGACAAGGTCAGTTTAGACGCTTGTGATGTCAGAGCTAGAAAAAACACCGTAAAGTCATTTAAAAAAACACATCAAAGCGGGAAAAAACACCATAAAATACATTTAAAAAAAAAACTAAAAATCACGGGCCAATTATTTTTTTCAAACCTACGCTATTGGCCTGAAGGGCCATCACAGTTTCACCGGACTAAGGCCATCATGGGCCACGTGGCTACTATTAAATATCAAAATCGTTCAAAAAGACGGAAATATCTGAATGCACAAAGTTTTAATCAGAAGGAAGATGGCGTTAAAAACAATTATGCAGCTATTAAAGTAGTACTGAATACGAGAATATAGATGGCATCTACGTCGCGAAATGAGATGACATATTTCTGAATGAGAACATTATGTGCTTAATCTTATACGATTTCTATAGTGAGTCAAAAATGATAAAATACAAATTGTTTTTTTTTAATGCCAGTCTTGCAGTCTCCATAACTTTAAATTATTATGCGTATGGTATACATTGATATAAACAATCTTTAGTCTGCTAACAATTGAATCTAGAAAAATGTTTATATCATTGAGTATTTTATATCTAAATGAACATTCTTTCTACAATACTAAATTACAATTTTTGATTTGATCGCTTACATTACGTTAAGAAATATTATTTCTCGTGGTAGCAAACTAACATAAGTTTTTTTCATAGACGGCACTGACAATATGTAAAAATGTCATTTAATAAAAATTGCAATAATAGGATTTGTTACTAAATGTAATTGACTATTTTATATCTGTATATAATATGAATATTTTTCGCAGGATACTAAGCTTTTTTGAAGCAATCTGTGCTTACTACGTTAAGAAATCTTTTTTTTTCACATGTTTAATGACAGTACTGATATGTGTGAGGTGACGTGTAATATAGGAGGGGTTACCTATGGGGGGCAGGGCCCTGACCGGGCGGCAGGGCGCGGCGAGTGCGGGCACGAGGCTCCACGCGTGCAGCGAGCCCTCCGCGCACGCGACGCACACCCAGCGCGCGTCGCACGCTATGCACGTCACCGCACTGCCTATAGACCACAGAGTACGTTATATAAATAGAGGTCGCACTCATTCTTTCCTATCAGCGCCTCTATAATACGAGTTTCGAACTAATATCTGTTGGTTATAAATGTACATTTATAGCTATGTATGTATGCACACAGCGGTACCGCGTAAATCGTATACAAGTTTTTGGTCATTTTTATTTGTAATGAATATATTCATCGTAAGGCAAATCTAAATCGAAGGATGTATATGCAGGAGTCAATGTTTATAAGTAGATCCGGATATAGATAAAATTGTTTGTGGGAGGCAAGAAAATTTAAGGGAGCACACTCTCGTAACAGATACGTAAACAAAGATAATGAAAATAAATATTTGAAAGTTGTCAGTTTGAAATGTCAAAATTAATTGTCGTCTACCATATTTTGTTATCAAACTTGCCAAAAAAATTATATAACAGTGCCATCTAGTAAGTTGATTGATAACCAAAACTAGACGAGCCTTTTCCATACAAATCCGATTCTGAGAAGTGAAAATAGCCTGCCTATAGACAACCGCGCCACACAAATACATATACCCAATTCACCGAATAATATAAACGCAAGAGTTTTTGACGGGACTTTAGTCTGTCATGTATTATATTCATAATCTTGTGTTACTTGACTCTATATTGTGTAAAATTCATGGTGTTTTATGTAATATAGTTCATTTATTGTGCATAAGTGAAGTGAATGGAAAATAATACCACGGATCATGAATTCTGAGATGTCACAAAAAATCCCTGGAAAGTTGTAACAAGGGAGAGCCACCATCTTGTTGGAACATTAACATTGACATTGAAATGAACGCACGACACTTGTAACTAACTTGTAATGCTATGTAACTTGTAAACTTGTGTAACTTGTAATACTATATACTATTAACTACTCGACTATGGCAGTGATAATCTAGAACATTGGTTGCCGAAAATAAAGTTAAAAAAAAAATACAGTAGAGTCTCACTAATCCGGCAGTTTGAAAACGAGTGGGTATCAAATTATTGGAATGTTCGGATTATTGCATTGTATAGAAAACCTGTGTAGAATTTTTGGAGGTTATACTGATATCAGTGCGCAAGCATGGAACGAAAGTAGGTAAGGGTGAGGGAAGCATGAGCGTAGGGTGACGGATTATTGGACGTATCAGACTACTGAAGTGCTGGATTAGTGAAACTCTACTGTATATATATAAACACTTTTTACTGGTTTCAGCATGAATGGGTCGGCTCGCCCGGGGTAGTACCACCCTCTCATAGAAAACCGACGTGAAGTAACAGTGCTTGCATTGTTGCGTTTCGTTCGGTCAGTGAGAGCACCGGAGGCCCACCTCCCCTCCGCTCTTCTCCTCTCCCTCTTCCACCCCCAATCCCTTCCCCCAAAGGGTGGCAACGCACTTGCGACTCCTCTGGTGTTGTTAATGACAGGTGACCCACCTGTTCGTTTGCCAATTAAGACATAAAGAAAAAACGCAAGCAATTTTTTTATGTGTTAAATCTACCCCTCTCAGTATCTGGATATTGTTTATAGTAGTGATTTTGGACAAGGGATGGAAATGTCTTACAAGAAAAGGGAAAGCGCGCGCGGTGCCGGAGAGAATCAGCTGTGCACTTACCTACAGTTATACAGTGTTGTGTATAAAATCTGAGGTTATATTTATGCGTGTAAACAATATTAATCATTGTCTTTACTGTTCAGCTTGTGACAAAGTACATCAAGTAACTTATATGGAATTATTCCAATAAATATTTTAGTGCAAATCTTTTTCATACTTTCAGATTAATTCCTGTTGCTGTTAATATAATATTTTTCATTGTGATTTTAAAAGTTTCCTCGATTTGAAAGATATAATATATTTTCATATTTATAATACGATTATGTAATTGTATGTACAGAGGAAAACACAAAAAATTAAATCTAAAATATACTTTGCTTACAAAGTTCTTAGTAAATAATGTTATCTGTTCAATTATGCTCTCCTGCGCACGCGCACCGCACCGCTGGTCTATGGTTAGTTTCTTAAAATATTATACTGAATGAGATATTGTGACTTTTTTTAAAAAGGACTGAGCGTCTAAATATATCTAAAAATATATATAAAGATTTTTTTTTAATATCATAGGAGGCACACGAACTGGCGGGTCACCTGATATTAAGTGATCACCGCCGTCCATAGACACTAGTAACACTAGGGGAATTGCAAGTGCGTTGCCAGCCAGTGTTTTGGGGAGAGGGGAGTGAGGAATGGGGAGGGAGAGGGTACGTGGATATCCGGTGCTCTGACTGACCGAACGAAACGCAACAATGCAAGCACTGTTACTTCACGTCGGTGTTTCTGTGGGTCGGGTGGTAGTACATTCATGCTGAAACCAGTAATAGTTTCAGCGTGGCTCTACCACATACGGAATTCCTTATTCTATCTACATGCACCACCTGGAGTCTCTCCTCTCCTCACCTGGAATCTTTTAATCCCATACAAAAGTTACATACAACCGTAAAATGCATAGAAAACTCTTTCCACTTACCCAAATATGTTTCCCAAACGGGATCGTTCGAAGCGGAGTTGTTCGGGATAAGTTGTAACCGAGATAGAGTGCCGTAATTCGTGTTGCAAGCTTTGTTCGCAACCTATAAGAGATTTCTTTATCAGGATACCAGCTTTTGCTCGAGTCTTCACTCGCGTTAATGTAAATTGGGCCTATCCCTCAGGAACACTACTGTTTTATTTGGATGAAAAATATATGTGTCCTTATATATACTAGTACTCGATATTCGACCATAGTTCATTGATTTTTTTAAGTTTGAACTTTATTAGGGTTCTTTTGTCAACTTACTTCTATAATCAAAGGTTTTTATCATGGTTACTTAGTTATTATAATAATAGTTGTATGTTATAATATCATTGTTGAATGTAGAATCAAAAAGGGTAATTGGACCGTAAGAGTAAAATAATACATAGCAACCTCCTTCACAACTTTTTTTGAAGTCCTTTATTGACAGATGTGAAAATGTCTTTTTTATTTACATGTATGTATATGTTGTGTAAAATTGAAGCATTAGTAATGCATATTTTAATTAATTTAATGTACTTCTAATGTATTTTATATATAATAAATAGGTTACTGCACTTCTCCTCCATATAAACTTTAACTATGCCAAATTTCACATTCATCCGTTCGCCCAATTCGGTTAAAAAGGGATACAAAGTTTAGGCTTCACGTATTAATATAGAGATATGTCCTTTCCTGATAATAATAATAATTTCGCATCTATAGTACTTGTTATAAGATATTATGACCATTTGAAGTGCAATTTTTGTAAGTGGCTTCTTATTACTACTTATTGTTTGGATTCGATTAACTTTTTGTCATTTTTTAACGAAATTGCTGCAACTGGTAACTGAATATAAAAAAATACGTTACATTGTTACACTCTGCACGCGAACTGGTTGCATCGACCGTGGGAACAAAATACAACGAGGTTCTAAATATAGACCGTTTCGAACGTCGTGGAATATTTTAAATAATGAAGTCAGTTTTCCAGAACTTTCCACTCTTTTGTACTGGAAACTACTAATAAATACTATAAAAAGCGCTTCCGACATATGTAGTTCAATGAAGTTGTAGAAGCCTCTGAGGCCAATAGCGTAGTCAGTTCGAAGATAAAAAATTCTGTTTTAGAGATCGGAGCGAATACGGGGAGGAACCAAAAGAAGAAATCTTCGAGTGGACTGCGATTTCAACATCATAAAGTGTAAGTGTAATTATGTGATTTTTTAAATTATTATTATTACGAGTATAAAATAAACAAGCCGTTACATTTTAAAATGAGTTAAATCTGATTTTACCCGTCCCTAATATTTAAAATTTTTCAAGATCTTCAAATGTAAAGTATGAAGATCATAAAAAAAAATACTAAAAACCTCATGGACAAAATGTGAACTTCTCTGTCGGTGTATAAAAACTGGGAATCTAAAAAAAACATGTT
>MU160335.1:41959-89778 GCA_015888305.1 Antheraea pernyi | reverse complement strand
AAATGATGTCATAAAGAAGTTTCACTTTTGTATTTTTTTTACCCTTATTTTTTTTAACATTGCTAGCTGATTCCCGCCTCTTTCAATGGACATTAAAGAATGGCAAAGGATCAACCTAATCCAAGAACAAAGTAGCATTAACCCATCTACGAAAAATTCTGTATCAAACGGTAAGAGTTCTATTCCGATACTGTCAATAATTTTAACTTAATTAAGTCTCAAACTGTATTTAAATTATACTTATATATTGAAGATTCAGTAATTATAATTCACTAGCTGACCCGACCACGCCTTACTGATGAGTTAAAATTGAAAAAAATATTCAAAATTAACACCTGGCGCCATCTATGAGATATCTATAATAGTCGGGAATTCATCCCCACACATTGGAACTGAAATAGTCTCGGACGATCCGGTTACAAAGGGGTTTCCTTCCACGAACGATCCGGTTGTGGAATGAGCTTCCTGCTGAAGTTTTTCCTGGGTGCTTCAAGGGGGCAATAAATAGGTTATTTAAGGGTCGGCAACGCGCATGTAACGCTTCTGACGTTACAGGCGTCCATAGGCTGCGGTGACCGCTTTAAATCATGCGGCCCGCATGCTTGTTCGCTACCATGGTGGTATAAAAAAAAAGTCGGTCCTACATTTTCTGTCAACAGACTAATATAAAGCGCTATCTATTTGAGACTAATGAATCTTACACTTAATAACAATAATCAACATTGACAATCATTTAATTTGTTATTAAAAAATATTGAGGTCATTAATCGAAATATAAATTATCATATATCCCAAGTTGTACCAAATTATATATAATAGCCAACTTTCATGAAGATCGGTTGAGTAGTTACGGAGTTCATCGTGGACAAACATCGTGACACTGGATTTTATATATTTACGTACGTACGTACATAAATTATCAGCAAATTATTCGCTTTCTCATTAATTATTCGAATCGCTGAGTTGCAGAATTAACTCCAGCATCAATTAGCATCTAAAGAGCTTTAAGAGAAGATGCCACAAGAAATTAAAATTTTAAAATATAAAACATTAACGAGACTTTACAAACAACTGTTGAAAAGCTTATAATTCCAAATGAAGGTGAATTCATTTATGTATTGGTAACGTTTATATTTTTAGTCTTCGAGTTAACAGCCCAGATATTTCAATCAATGGTTCTGAATATAAAACTAATAGAAATTAGTAATAGACAATAATAAAGAGTAATAAATGACACTCATATTTACATTTTACTGTGAATATTTCTTCTCATTTTGTATTCCAAATCCAAAGCGCTAAATCTATCCACTTTATAGGTAGACTTAACTATTTCAGAGCAATAAACGAAGCCTTACAATTTTTGTATGAATGAAATGTATAAAATTTGGAATTCCGTTACTTTTCAATATTGACTACTAACTATATAATGGACCTGGATCGGCCACACTTTGCGAAGGGACAACAGCCATATTCCTAATCAGGCATTGGACTGGAATCCCCAAGGCAGGCGGAAACGTGGTCGACCTAGACAAACCTGGCGAAGGTCTGTCCTAGCAGAGTGTGCGAAAATTGGGCTTGCTTGGAGTGAGGTGAAGCGTCAAGCCATCGACAGATCGAGATGGAGAAGCATTGTGTCTGCCCTCTGCCCCGACAGTTTGGGGACATAGGATCCCAAGAGAGAGAAGAGATATTCCACGCCTTTGTCTACTTGTTTTTCGGTATAATAGATATTAAATGTAACCTATGTTCTTATGCAGGTTCCAAATTACATCGCTGCTGCTGTTATTGCAATCAGTTCGGAGGCCTGGTTATGAAAAATGACAAACAGAAATGAAGTTCATTTCCTTTTATATGAATACTATAGTACTCAACAGATTGGTTTTTTTTTCAACGGACTAATGTCTGGAACTGCCGCAACACAGTTTTGTAATTTTTATTCGCATTCTTAGATGAGAAAGATTATATAATAATATTACATTGCATCCCTTAGAAGCGGAAAAAGTAACATAGAAAATGTAGGTCACAATGTACTCAAAGTGAAAACCAAATAATAATACGGGCAGGCCGTTTTACTTGATATGAAGTATCGCGGGCTGAGGATTGGGAATATTAAAACAAAGTAAAACCGTGGGGCATATATAATTTATAATATTAGCATGGGTATATCTTAATTCACCCTGAGATTTATCATAAACGCTTCAATTAGTTCAAAGGGAACATAAATTTACGCTTACTCAGTATATAAAACAACGTAAAGCAAACACGGCATTGGACAAAACATATTCACATGTACCGACTGTAGGAGTATATTAACTTGACCCATTTGGGGATCGAAGGTTGCAAAGGATGTCGCTTAGGGCATGGGAAGGCGGATTGGTATAAATAAATTGTATTGAATCCGGTAATTTTAACACAAATATAAAACAGCAACTTTCATTGGTTTCGAAATGTTGGGAATGTAAGGTTAACTTAAAAAAACAAAACAATAATTGTAGTTAACAGTACGTTAGTCGCTGATCTAAAGAAGACAATTGAAAGAGATTTGTTAAGGTTAAGGCTGAAGACCAGAGGAAAAGTGTTTTGATACTTATAGGAATCCAGAGCGATTAACAACAATAAAATTACTGACTGAACTTTGTTTATCGCAACCTGTAAATGCAAGCCATATATAACAAAGTTATGGGCGTCCTCCTGTAAACGTTCTTTTACAATTAATGTATATTGGATCATCCAAAACATTTACTGTAGACGTATTTAGATAGGCAGTTAATCATTAAGGAGTTACAATAAATGTAAGCAGTTATTCTCGTAAACAGAACTGACTTCAAGGTTGAAACTCCTTGATACATACACTGAAAATATCATTACACACTTGAATTATCTCAAAAGCCGATAAACGCCCATCATCCTATTTTCCACACTCGAAACTTCACTTAGAAAGGGTTAAAACCGAGTTAGGAACTCGGGAATCTTACGCTCGGGGGTAAAAACTTAGCGAAGTGTCATTTACATGCGTTTGGAGTGGGCAGAGTTCAGTTCGTACTTTTTTTGTTGACGTGGTTTTAGTTATTCGGGTATTAATGCTTCTATATTGATAAAGGCATAGTATAAGTTATTTTTATATTAACACAACATAATTACTGCACTGTGTTCATCGTAAGCACAAGATTATCTAAAACAACTAAATCTATCGCCGATTGTATATGTTATTTATTATATGAGATTAATAAAATATCCTTCATTAAGTTCCTAAAGACAATAAGTTTATTCAAAGAATTTATTTTACAAAAATACCTTTGCAAACTATGTTATATTTAACTACCTACATAACAGTCGATGTTATGCCGGCTTGGTAGCTGATTTACAAAGCATTATTTGAAGGGAAAGACCGTGCATAAAACTATGTGAGGTTGAAGAAGATCATTTTCTAATCAGTTTAACCAGATTTCTTAAAAACTTAAACACGCTAAGCCCAAAGAGACACTGGCTTTTAAGTGCAGCTGTCGAAACAAACCTATAGGTGCTTGAAGGCAAATTTTTAATTTAGAAGATAGCCAGATGGGTTTAGTAAAACTCTTTACCACCATGCTATTGATTTCATCACGATATTTTCCTTCACCGAAAGCTCCGGGGCATTTGAGAGAATTCGAACTTACTTTGATCGACGCAGTCTGTGAACACGCTAACCTATTTTCAGTGAGCTGTTTTTCTAAGCTAGCCTTATACCACTTACAACCGTATCTTCTCTTTGATAAGATTGAGGGTAAACGCGGTTTCAAAGCTAAGGGTTTTGACCTGTGGAATGTGAATTCGATGTCTGTAGTTTCGGACCCCGGTATGTACTAATGATTTTTTCGGAATTAGCGTATATTTACCAAATGAAATTGGCAACACTATCGGCTAACGGTGATGGAAAATATCTTCCAGAAACCTAAACCTGAGAAGTGTTCTTGTAGTACCATTCTATATGAAAAATATAGAATCGTGGATTTCTCGGAGTTTGAAATCACCAATACGTTATGTACTGGCGTGTTAATTATGCACATAGCTTCTTTTGAGAAAAGGCCTATTGCCCTTCAGTGGGTCTCTTACAGGCTGATGTGATCAAAAAACCATCGCTATTTCCCGCACAATATATAATGTCCCTTAACCCGTGTCTCAGCAAATGAACAATACAGGACTCGCTCACATCGGGTCGTCTCAAACAATATTCGGCGACCCTGTTTCACCGCATTACCTGCGTAATAACCTACATATTAACACGTACAAATGCTCTTATTTTCAAACATAAGGATGACATGTGGATTTACTGGAGATGACAACGTGACCTTACTATTCGTAAACGATTTATGGTCCATGGACCAAAACTGAAAACTACAATTATCTTTGGTATTTTATATTCACAAAAAATAATTAGTACATTATTCTATTTCTTTATTCATTGCTCAATACTATTTATGCATGCGGCTCCGATCGCAATTATTACTGTGATTATTTTGGCTCGTATTTTTATTGATATTTAACATTATAGTATTTTTTAAACACTATCAGTCTTTAACACGAATTTTGCTAAGCAATGCCTAAAAGTTTAAACTAACATTATAGTATTTTTTTAAACACTATCAGTCATTAACACGAATTTTGCTAAGCAATGCCTAAAAGTTTAAACGTAGTTGAACATATATTTTAAATACTTTATTACAAAAGCGTGTCTAAGCGGTCTCTAGCTAAACATCTGGTTTATGTTTTTTATGCAAGTAACTCTGAATAAAATTCATTCAATTCGATCCAATCGTTCAAAAATGTTCGATTACATAAAAATCTTTTATAAATAATTTCAATTTATAAATAATATTTTTTTCAGATTTTCATAATAATTTTTTACTTATTATACGTTAAATTGGTTATCATCGCTTAAGAAAATGAGGTATTAACTATATAAAAAAATCATCTATATATTATTATACTGTTATTATATATTATTATATTATTATATATTATTATATTATCTATATATTATACTGTTCAGGCGGTTTCGTCTACTTTTAATAATTTACTAGCCGACCCATGTCCACTTCGTTGGGCGATAATAGGCATTATCAAGCTACAACTTTTCTCTAGAACACAATCATATATATCTCATAATTAAGGTAGCGTTCATAAGAAACGTTTTCGTTCGACCATTTTTCTCCGACTCCCCAGAAATTACCCCCCACAACCTCACAAACTTTACCTCTTTATGATATTAGTATAGATAATATAATTAGTTAATAGCTGCTGCCCGCGACTTCGTTATTTTGGGCTAAGACGCAGCGGAAACTCTCAAAAACGCGGAAAAGCGGAACGGACCTCGGCTTGAGCCGCTCCACCATGCTATTGATTTCATCACGATATTTTCCTTCACCGAAAGCTCCGGGGCATTTGAGAGAATTCGAACTTACTTTGATCGACGCAGTCTGTGAACACGCTAACCTATTTTCAGTGAGCTGTTTTTCTAAGCTAGCCTTATACCACTTACAACCGTATCTTCTCTTTGATAAGATTGAGGGTAAACGCGGTTTCAAAGCTAAGGGTTTTGACCTGTGGAATGTGAATTCGATGTCTGTAGTTTCGGACCCCGGTATGTACTAATGATTTTTTCGGAATTCGCGTACATTTACCAAATGAAATTAGCAACACTATCGGCTAACGGTGAAGGAAAATATCGTCAAGAAACCTAAACCTGAGAAGTGTTCTTGTAGTACCATTCTATATGAAAAATATAGAATCGTGGATTTCTCGGAGTTTGAAATCACCAATACGTCATGTACTGGCGTGTTGATTATGCACATAGCTTCTTTTGAGAAAAGGCCTATTGCCCTTCAGTGGGTCTCTTACAGGCTGATGTGATCAAAAAGCCATCGCTATTTCCCGCACAATATATAATGTCCCTTAACCCGTGTCTCAGCAAATGAACAATACAGGACTCGCTCACATCGGGTCGTCTCAAACAATATTCGGCGACCCTGTTTCACCGCATTACCTGCGTAATAACCTACATATTAACACGTACAAATGCTCTTATTTTCAAACATAAGGATGACATGTGGATTTACTGGAGATGACAACGTGACCTTACTATTCGTAAACGATTTATGGTCCATGGACCAAAACTGAAAACTACAATTATCTTTGGTATTTTATATTCACAAAAAATAATTAGTACATTATTCTATTTCTTTATTCATTGCTCAATACTATTTATGCATGCGGCTCCGATCGCAATTATTACTGTGATTATTTTGGCTCGTATTTTTATTGATATTTAACATTATAGTATTTTTTTAAACACTATCAGTCATTAACACGAATTTTGCTAAGCAATGCCTAAAAGTTTAAACGTAGTTGAACATATATTTTAAATACTTTATTACAAAAGAGTGTATAAGCGGTCTCTAGCTAAACATCTGATTTAAGTTTTTTATGCAAGTAACTCTGAAGAAAATTTATTCAATTCGAAACGTTCGATTATATAAAGATCTTTTATAAATAATTTCAATTTATAAATAATATTTTTGTTCAGATTTTCATTACAATTTTTTACTTATTATACGTTAAATTGGTTATCATCGTTGTGATATTATAGTTAAAAGAAAATGACGTATTAACTATTAAAAAAAATATATAAAAAATCATCTTATATAATCTTATACTGTTCAGACTGTTTCTTCTACTTTTAATAATTTACTAGCCGACCCATGTCCATTTCGTTGGGCGGTAATAGGCATTATCAAGCTACAACTTTTCTCTAGAACACAATCATATATATCTCATAATGAAGGTAGCATAGATAATAAGTTAATATAGATAATTAGTTGATAGCTTCTGCCCGCGACTTCGCACGCGTGGAATAGTTATTTTGGGATAAGACGCAGCGGAAACTCTCAAAAACGCGGAAAAGCAGAACGGACCTCGGCTTGAGCCGCTACCGAGGGGGGCCTAGTCTAGTGTGCGGGAGCGAAATTTACCCCCGCCACGCTGAAACTATTACTGGTTTCAGCACGAATGGGTCGGCTCGTCCGGGGTACTACCCTCTCATAGAAAACCGACGTGAAGTAACAGTGCTTGCACTGTTGCGCTACGTTCAGTCAGTGAGAGCGCCGGAGGCCCACTCCCCTTCCCTCATACACAGGCTGGCAATGCACTTTCGACTCCCCCGGTGATGTTAGTGTCTATGGACGATGGTGATCGCTTAACATCAGGTGACCCACCTGTTTCGTTTGCCTGCTATGACATAAAAATAAAAATCGAGTTTGAACTCTCCACTTATGGTCGTTCTCAATAATCCAACTCTAGTTAAATGTAAGTAACTATTTGAGATAAATTGTGCTTTCTAATCTATTATGAGATGTGTTTTAGTAAGAAAATTCCTGCAAGCTCGGATAAGGACACAAATAAAATCTTATTGTTCCAGTTGAGCGTCCCTCAGATACATTTTGATATTACGTTTAAAATATTTGGTTACATTTTTTTTCACTCGAACTGACTACGCTATTAAGCTACCAAGGTCTTAACTGCTTCACCGGACTACCAAGGCGAGCGCTTAAGGCATTCGGCCGATTTTATTTGGGCAACTAGCTCAAGGGTGCACGACACACCTCGGCTTGGGCTGTTGCTTGATACATGCAATTCGTGACCTATCTAAGCTAACTATTCATACATATATGAGTTGTTGAAACATATATGTGTACCAAGCATACATACCTCAACAACTCATATATATTTCGTATCGGATAATTTTCTAAACTACTTCAGTTTGATAAGGGAAAAAAATAATTGTTCCACTTGCATGGGTAAGCGTGTATGCGTCACGTGTGTGGAGGTGATATGTGTAATATTGTCGCAGTGATGTAAGACTTTGTGTCACCTTATCGTGCGGATTTGGTTACATGTTAAAGATGAACATTATATTTACTAAAATTATTATCAACCAGTAATAACATAACGCACTTACATAATTAGGGTAATCGATAGAACCTCCGACAGGTATTTTCTTTAGGCGCTTTTAGCGATTTTTTTGGCAGGACATGAATTTATAATTTAAATCATGACACGCTACGTAAGTTTTCGAAGTGGTAGAGCCACGCTGAAACTACTACTGGTTTCAGCATGAATGGGTCGGCTCGCCCGGGGTAGTACCACCCTCTGACAGAAAACCGACGTGAAGTAACAGTGCTTGTTGCGTTTTGTTCGGTCAGTGAGAGCGCCGGAGGCCCATCTCCTCTTCCCCCCTCCCCATTTGCAGCTCCCCTGGTGTTGCTAGTGTCTATGGACGACGGTGATCACATATCAGGTGACCCGTCTGTTCGTTTGCCTTCTATAATATATAAAAAAAGGCTTTGACACAGTAGCAATACGTAGTATAGGGGTCTGTGTACATGTAATATCGATATTTTGCAGCTCATCGTACGTTTAATTGATCGATAGATAAGAAAACCACACGAATCTTAATAATTTCAATAAACAAATTCTGAAATTTAAATATTGTCTCGACATTTTTTTTGTCTATCTGTACCACTAGTTGTTATTTTAATTGACAGATATAGATAGATAGCATATTGGAACCGGTTAGAGCGAATGTTTGAACCAGTGTCGGTGATAGCGTAAAGGATTTAATTATTAATAAAATTTAAACGTAACTTCTAAGGAACTAAAGTTTATTTTAGTATAACAGCCGAAACATCATAGACAGGTGTGAGCTGCCACCGCGCGAGGTTAGAATAAAATCGCGTGGCGAGCGCTTCGCGTGTTTATGAAATAATTTGTGTCAAATTTGTTTATTTAATACTAGCTTTAGTTTGCGGCTTTGCTTACATTAACGTAGATTTGACTTATCTCTCGTTAACAATACTTAAATATTCTTTTTTTCTACCCTTGAATAAGTGTATGCAAAATCTCATGATGGTTGGCTGTGTAGTTACGTCGATCACCCCTCTCTCCCTTTACATTGCTAACTCCGTTCTTCGTGCGAAACCAATAAAATTGAAAAAAAAAGTAGTTATAGCGTACCAAACAAATTTTCTCATTATTAAGTGAGGAGTTAGGATTACATATAAAATAGTGAATTATATGTTATACTAGCCGACCCGTGCCCACTTCGTTGGGCGGTAATACGTAGGCGTGGAATGGTTATTTTGCGCTAAAACGCAGCGGAAGCTCTGAAATGGAAAAAATACCCTGATTTTGCAACATTATTCATTGCTGCTCAGCTCCTATGGGTCTTAGCGTGATGATATATAGCCTATAACCTTCCCTGATAAATGAGCTATATAACGCTGAAAGAATTTTCCAAATCGGACTACTAGTTCCTGAGATTACCCCTTACAACGTCACAAACTCACAAACTCTACCTCTTTATAATATTAGTATAGATAAAAAATCTATACATATGAATAGAATTGTTGCAGGTATGTAGGAATAAGTAATAGAATAGAATTCAATCATTTTTAAAAATGTCTGTCTGTCTCATTGTATGAACACGCATCACTGCTAAAGTAATGGGCTCACAATAATCCCTAAGAGAATATCGTAAAGCATATTCTCGGGAGTAACTTAGTCTTCGTTTCATTAAAAACGGTCCACTCTATCAAAAGTTATTTTAGTTTTTATGGTGGTAGAGTGATGCTGAAGCTATTACTGGTTTCAGTATGAATGGGTCGGCTCGCCCGGGGTACTACCACCCTCTCACAGAAAACCGACGTGAAGTAACAGTGCTTGCATTGTTGTATTTCGTTCGGTCAGTGACTTGCGACTCCTCTGGTGTTGCAAGTGTCTATGGACGGTGGTGACCACTTAACACCAGGTGACCCACCTGTTCGTTTACCTCCTAAGATATAAAAAAAGACACGGCGTATATACGAGAGAAAAGTAGACAAGTAAATGAACAATATATTCGGATGAATTTATTGATCACTATTTTTTATATAAGCTCCCACGCAGATGAAGTCACGCGCACAGCTAGTGCTAAATAAAAATATTACTACGCCTACAGTATCGAGGTTATTCAACCAGTTGTTCACTATCGAATCTTGATACTCGCATGCACACACTCTTATACAATAGAAAAAGACAAAAAGAAAGAATACCCTATGAACGGCATAACGCTTACACATATCACCTCCACATTACACATATCACCTCCACACACGTGCACGCATACACGCTGACACATGCAAGTGGAAGGGTTTTATCTTTTTTCCCTTATCAAACTGAAATAGTTTAGAATATTATCCGATACGAAATATATATAAGAGTTATTGTGTTATGTATGCTTGGTACACATTTATGTTTCCATAACTCATATATGTAGGAATAGTTATCTTATCTTAGATTAGCTCACATAGGTCGCGAATTGCATGCATCAGGCCAAAGCCGAGGTGTGCCGCGCACCCTTGAGCTAGTTGTCAAAATAAAATTGGCCGAGTAGTCCGGTGAAGCTGTTAAGACCTTGCTTGGTAAATAACGTAGTCAGTTCGAAAAAAAGGGGCATAACGCATTTTCCTTACGTGATAATTTCTACTAATCAACTTATAACCTAAGTCGCATTAAAGAACTTCGTTTTTATAAAAAGAACACGTTTACCTAAAATCAAGTAAATACATACCATATATTAGGGATTGGAATGTTACAAGTAAAGCCAAAAATTCTGCGGTGACCCGAATACAGTCGAATCCCTCCGAACATAACTTACGCAGATAAAGGGAATCCGATATCGTTAGCCAAACCGCTTTTAGCCTGCGATGCGGAAATATCATCTTATATAATCTTATACTGTTCAGGCTGTTACTTCTGCTTTTAATAATTTATTACATTGCTCCTTAACACCAAACTATAGTTCAAAATAGAGTTCAATATAGGAAATATTTAATTATGCTTAATACGTAACCAACCTACAAATATGTGTATACCAGGTGACTGTTTAGACACTCGCAGTATTTTAATATGACACTTCATGGTCACATTTAACATATAGAATAACAATATAAAAACAAATACTAATAAACAACCAAGAAAACCTAAGTTAAAGTTTGTTCTAAGACTTTCAAAAGTATAGTTACAAACGTGTAAATAAAATAATAAACCTACGTGCAATGACCTGTGCCAAAAGCTACAATGGGCGACCCGGAGTTAATAACTTTCGATAGTAAATCGGACGATAAATCCTTTTGTTTTGTTCCCGACGTTCCCACGTTCCCTTTCAAATGAAGTCACCCGACTGACACTGTGCTTTAACATTACATTAAGTAATAACATACAACGACCACATTACAACTTTCAAAAGATTTTGCAGAACAACTTCGATTGCGTCAGCTTGTAAAGGCTTTGACAGTTAATTTACGTAAAGCTGTTTATTTTACATAATATAGAATATTTACAAATATCTATACTAATATTATAAAGAGGTAAAGTTTGTGACGTTGTAAGGGGTAATCTCAGGAACTACTGGTCCGAGTTATATAGCTTATTTATCAGGGAACAATAGACAAAGCTAGAAAATTAACAGTTCGTCACATTATCCATTTGTCAATTATAATAGAATCCAAATAACGTTTAATCACCTGGTTGGGGAGTTTTGGGTGATCGCGTACTTACTTTAATTGAATGATCCGCCGTGTGCAATATTTTTAGTTAGTAGTATTCTGTCTATGGGATATATATTGTGCACGTATTATGCGTGTTACAATACCGTTATTGTAAATAAAAAAATAAAAATATATTCAGAATAAATAAATGATTTGTGTTACACAATACGTTTTTGGAAAATTCAGTGTTATATAGCTTATTTATCAGGGAAGGTTATAGGCTATACATCATCACGCTAAGACCCATAGGAGCGGAGCAGCAACGAAGAATGTTGCAAAACCGGGGTATTTTTTCTTTTTTAAAGCTTGCGATGCGTTTTAACGCAAAATAATCATTCCACGCGTACTTATTACCGCCGAACGAAGTGGGCACAGGTCGGCTAGTTAGATATAAAAAGAACACATAATTTTTTTTAATAATTACTGAGGTAATAAAACAACAGTAAAAACTTCTCGCCTCTCGAGTATGTCGTAGCGGTACCGGACGTAGTGATTAACATTTGTAATAAATAACGCCTTCCATAGAAACATCATTTTTCGAAGTGGATAGGTCTTCTAATAAAGACAAATATACAAGAAAAAGACAACAACGAAAATAATAATAACATGTAATTATCAACAAATAACTAAATTGACTTCTGAATGCAACTGTATTGCAACTAATAATGACAGGACACTCTTTGGGCTCTTCTCTCGCGCCCCGAAGGGGTGCGCGTGGAGACCGTATCAGGGTTACCCCTCTGGCGATGGCTTCTCTCTCCCCCCCGTGTGAGTGGGAGCGTCTAGTGTTGTGGGTGCGTCATAAACATGACGCTACACCGTGGTTGTCTCTCAGTCGATTTCGGCGGTGCGATATCGTTTTCGTGAAGTGTGTTATAGCCGGGCTTATACTTGCAGGAAGTCGCGCATCGCGTCCTGCGTTCTTTCCCTATACTCAGCTTGGATTGACCGTGATTCGTCCAAGGAGGCTGTCTTCATTTTTTCGTCGCGATCAGTTTTGTGAGCTGTTAATGGCTCAGACAGCTCTGAGAGCAGGTCTTCCCCTTGATCCTGTTGTGGGCCGGTCTTCTTTCTCCTACGGGTTTTTCTAGGCTTTTATCGCAACTACAACCAGCGTTTACACAATATTTGTAGTTAGTAGTATTCTATCTATGGGATATATCTTGTAGTATATATTGTGAAATAAATATGTGAAAACAACGAAAATAATAATAAAAATAAAATTTTGGGGGGAGGGTCGTTGGCGGGGGCTATAAGGCTCGCCGCTGCCGACTTTTCAACCACCCTCGGGGTCGGTCTGGCCTCGGAGCGTTTCCCATAACCCATACCACCCCCGACTGAGACAGTCTGGTTCCGGTACTCTCTCCCAGCCTGCCGAACCCGTGCAATGGAAGGTCAGGGGAAGGCCCCTATACTACGCGTCGCTAGTCTAGCTAGCGTCGCTAGGTAACGCATACTAGCATGAAATGACTTGAAATCATAAGTTTATCGCAAAAATACCGCTCAACGCGCCTTAAGAAGTTTTCGCTTCGATAACAATTTCCGAATATATCTATGATTTTATGTTTTGCTTGTAATTATCAGAACAAGGTTCATACCAATGAAAATGTTTCTATATTGCATGGAGGTTTGAATTTTAGTTAAAAATTTTGTATGGAAATGTGAGTGATTGAAACAGAAGCTGGAAAAAAGAATACAAATAATCGTTCAGTTCAGGCCGAAGTTTGATTCTTCTTCTTCGTCTTACCATTGTCCCACATAAGTGGGGTCGGTACAACATGCTTGCCATGCTGTGGTATATGATTTGGGTTAATTTTTACGATCGGCCGCCTGCCTGACATCAACCCTCCTTGGGATTATTTTGTTGTACCATTGTATTTATAATTATTATTATATAGTTACGAAGTACGATGGGATTTTTTAGCCTTACAATTTTTCTGTAGGCTTTGGCAGGCTATTTATAGTATCTGCTTGAGCGGTACCACCGTTCCGGTTAAAAACGAAGTTCTTCAAGATTATGGTTTGCTTGCTTGCCGAAGTTTAATTATAGACATTATTTATTGCGTTTGAGTAATCTTACAATATGTATTCTGCGTCGTCAATTTAAACAGTTCAATTATAGAAGTAATGTTCTATGTAATAAAACGTTCAATACGACTGCTCAGATGAATCTAATACTGTCCGTTTTTCACACATAACTCAACGCGGATAAAATGGGTTGTCCGCAACTAAACCGCGTTGCGATCTCGTAATATGATACCCGCTATCTAATCTACAACTGGGTGGATTTCTCAGCAAATTAAGTTTTCTATCAGAATGAAAACGGTTCCTCAGTTTAGATAACCTTATATCGTTTCTACGTTTAACAGTAATTTGTTGTTATATTATTTAATTGTTATATGTCTAATATTACACGCAATTTTTTTTCTTTTTGAGCGCTTCCGTTGCCTGTTATTAGCTTTAGCCCGTAGTAACTAAGGAGAAGCTAGTGATATTATAAGTAAAGACTTGTACTTATAATATTGCATATAACATTAACATTCATTCACGCTTGCTCAGCAGCATTAGGTAATTTTGTTTTTTACTATCTTCTATTATTTTATATTATGACTATTTATTTATTTATACAAAAACAAATTAACAAAATGGTAATTATAAATATATTATTATTATATAATAAATAATGCAAATTTTCATGATAAAACATTATATTAGTAATGTAGTGATTATTACAATTAAATGAACGTTAGTGACTGCTGTTTTTTTTAATATCAAAAGGAGGCAAACGATCAGGTGGGTCACTTGATGTTAAGTGATCACCACCGTCTATAGAGACTAGCAATACCAGGGGAGTTGTAAGTGCGTTACCAGCCTGGAGAAAGGGGAAAGGAGGTGGGCCTACAGTGCTCTCAGCGACCGAAGAAAACGTAAAAATGCAAGCACTGTTACTTCACGTCGGTGTTCTGTGAGAGGGTGGTACTACCCTGGGGGAGCCGAGCCATACGTGCTGAAACTAGTAATAGCTATAACGTGGCTATACCACCTTCGTAACCTTGTAGTTATTAACTATGTTGCGGCCACTAACACTCATCGTTGGAAACACTAAATTATTTAATTTAATAAGTTAACACAATAAAAATAGCTATGGTCGAAATATAAAACAATGGAAAAATAGTTAACTAAATAATCAAATGCTGCAGATATAATATGTCATATTAGACCCAAAAGCCAACATAGAGTATTTTTCACATTTTAATTTTGAATTTATTTTTCAATAAATGAGTCACAAAAACACGTGGTAAGGTAATTTAGTATTTACGTAGATTGAAATAACTCACTATAGAAATACAATGCGGAAATATTTCCAGAAAAACAATATCAAACCGTAATCAAATCTTGGAAACCGGTTTCGGATTTCCCTTCCGAGGGTCCAAACACGACGTTATATCAATAACCCCATCTATTTGGACCCTCGCGTAATGGATCAATATCGCATTTTGTGATCGGCGGTTTAACAACATCGCCCTATCAGATCTGGTTGTATCTGGATGATACTTCGTCAAATTGGGTGGAAGGACTTGTCAGTTTTGTCCGGCTAGATTGTGACCACTAGACACAGTGTAAACAGCAACCGTGTTTCAAGATTAGCCCGTATATATCAAGTTATTTTATGTATGATGGTTGTATAATGTCTCTCTACAACTCATTACAATTTACTTATATATTTATACAAATTAATAAAATTATAATTATATCAATATATTATTGATATATTATATTTTTAAGCGAGTTGCGTGAACGGATGAACGTAAAATTTGGTAGATGGCGATCTATAAGATATCGATAACTGTAGATCTTACAGTTTACTCTGAACAAACTAATTTAAAGCGCCATCTGTTCGAGACTGGTGAAACTTACAATTAATAACAATAACCACATTGACAATAATTTAATTTTGTAATTAAAAAAGTGTGTGTGTACTTATTTATGTACACGCGTTAGAAGTGATACTTCTTTGGCGTAACAAGATAAAAATCTTTTCTAAAACTTTATCTTTTGCCTTTTTCTATGTTTGTAGAAAAACCGACACTAACAATAGAAAAAGTTGACCACAGCTAACTTCAGGGTGTCGGTTTTTCGTGACGGTGTACGCGAGCATCGTAAAGATTTACTCTCATCGTTTTTCCCTAACGCGCCAAAAGAAGTATAACTTCAAAAATATTGAGCTCATTAATCGAAATACAAATTATTCTATATCTCAAGTTGAACCAAATTATATATATAAATGCCAACTTTCGCGAAGATCGGTTAGGTAGTTTCGGAGTTAATTGTGGACAAACATCATGGCACTAGATTTTTATATATTTAGATATTAATTATGATAAGACCATTATCGCGCATGCATATATTTAAATTATCCGTTTACTTCTAACTTAACTACGAATATTTACACTTAAATGTGTCTGCTTGGATGTACAATTCTAGAAGCCAATATACGTTACACTTCGCTATATAACTCGTACAGATAAAATACAAAAACTGCATTTAGAAAAAAAAACACGTGAATATCAATAATTCCTCAGTAAACAAAAAATATGCCACATAAATTCATGGAAACGGCGAAATAAAACGCCAGCCGGCTGCCAAAC
Organism: Antheraea pernyi; assembly: GCA_015888305.1. Taxonomy (NCBI): domain Eukaryota; kingdom Metazoa; phylum Arthropoda; class Insecta; order Lepidoptera; family Saturniidae; genus Antheraea; species Antheraea pernyi. The sequence goes on along the minus strand of MU160335.1, from coordinate 73,508 downwards.
AATGTAACGTTCGAACGAGTTTTAATGGACGGTGAACGCGTCAAAAATTGCCAGGGACGCGCCAGCAAATGGCGAAAACGACAGCGACCGTGCCAATATATTGCCATGTCAGCACGCTATGAATAGTTTTTTAGACGATGCTTAAGTTTCACATTGTGGCTTTTATATCATAGTATGTTTATTAGAAATATGTCATATATAACAATACCGTGCTTGTTTTTTTATAACTTCTAATCCTGGAGTCTTTGGCGGAATCTTGTCTGTCATGCTATAACTTTTATATTTTATTCATAATCTTGTGTTATTTGATTCTATATTTTGTATTTAGGGGTGTCGAATAACGTCATAAGACTTGAGATATCCAAGCCACTGCACGTGGTGCACCCTGCTGAATAACGAACGAGCCAATGGCGAAAGCGGGGTGGTAGGGTTTTACAGTTTACAGTACTGTACTGTGTTTACCATTAGGCATGGTGCAGTCATTTTGCCGTGGTACTATAAAAAAAAATTGCTGGCAATTTACGTAATATAGTTTGGTTCCTATGTACAAGTAAAGTGGATGGGAATTAATAGTCAGCAGTCAGTGAGAGTGAGTGAGAGCGCCGGAAGACCACCTCCCCACTTCCCCTCCCCCAAACACAGGCTCGCAACGCAACGAATCCCCTGGTGTTGCTAGTGTCTACGGAGATGTGACCTACCTGTTCGTTTACCTCCTATGATATATTTTTTTTATTTTTAAATAAATTATTTATAACAAAAAAGTATGTTAGTAAAATTTGCAAGATTATAACGGCACTACACTGATAGTAGTTATCGATAATTTAGTTGTATCGGAACATCACTATGGTAATACTTTTATGATGTAACATATAATTATTATAAAGGGAAGTATCTTCTTGCATGTCTGTTCTCTTATCTTCTAAATTAGCCGACGGCGGTTAAACCTTATCATTAACATATTTATCTTCTATCTTATATATTCTATACATATAATAAAAATGTAAATCACACGTGTCTTTACGTTTTCAATTTTAAATAAAAATAAAAATTTTATATATATAAAAATATATATAAATAATGATAGCTATTCGGATATTCTCTTGTCTATTTTGGGTTAATGATTATTCTCTATCCAATTATGCATAATTACAGTATTCGAATTTAATGAATACTTAATTTTAACTAATGAATATAGGGCGAAAAGTAGTGACACTTCAAATTTCAACCACGCGAAGCCGGGGCAAGTTGACAGTATTACGGGTGGAAGAGCCACTCTGAAGCTATTACTGGTTTCAGCATGAATGGATCGGCTCGCTCGGAATTGTACCACCCGACCCACAGAAAACCGACGTGAAGTAACAGTGCTTTCATTGTTGCATTTCGTTCAGCAAGTGAGAGCGCCGGAGGCGCCCACGTCCCCCCCCCTACCAAACCTGGTCCCCTCCCCCAAACACAGGCTTGCAACGCATTGGCGACTCTGTCTATGGCCCTGCGGTGATCACTTAAGATCAGGTGACCCGCCTGTTCGTTTGCTACTATGATATAAAAAAGCTATATAACGTAATAGAAACTCAATAATAACGCCATAGTTTTGTAACCGACGAACGAAAATACCGCGAAAAGTTGTTACGTCACTTACATGTCGTTTTTACGTTGCATCCGGTTTGAAATCACAACGATTCTACAGAAGTTTCACTTCAATAAGGCTTAAATGATAAAAAAAAAATATTATTTTAAAGACTCGTGAATGCTGATAAATGATCTGATTAATATAGATAGAATATAACGAGTACAAAAACGATTCTTATATTACCTTACCTATACGAGCACAAATCTCACAACAGTAGCTTAAACCCATACTCCACGTTTAGTGTAGAATGTATTATGTACAAAATGAAACCATTACAGACTCGTAGAAAGATGGCTGATATAATGTTTGTATACAAAATGTTACACGGTTTAATAGAATCTCCTGATTTTCTAAACAAATTCCCTTCTGTGTCCCACGTATAGGCACTCGTTTCTTCAGTCGGCAAACTTTTAATGTACCATTAACAAGAAGTAACATATATCAACATTGCCCTTTGTATCGATGCATTCTTTTTGTAATAGTTTCAAAATTTATATACTCTCTTATGTTTCCTTGGCCTCAACCAGGAAAAGATTTTGACAATTTTAATTTACTTTAATTTTCCTTTGATTTAATGCTATGAAACACTTTTCCTTTTTTTGCACATGTTGTGTTCACATCTAGCAGGATTCATGTCAACTTCTATTTATTGAACTCTATATTAGCGACCTTAAATACATAGAAAAATATCATAAAATTAATGACATAAAATCTAAGGGACCAGTTCATAAAGTGAGAACATTTAATCCGTTGCTTTATTCTAACCGGAATAATTAATATCTCCCGTCAGTGACAAAATGTAAATGCTGTATTAAATTAACGTATTTCAATTTGAAATTTCAGTCGTGCCACTGCTTCGTCCGATATTAAATTTTAAGGATGATTTATGTCACTATGTTGCCTCAGACGCGGTTTTGATTTATTATATTTACATACAACATAGCAAATTGCATCTGACATTTGCTCATTTGTAATCCAAAGAGCAATTGCTACGACCCGACGGATAAATGTATAATCTATTGACAGTCATCGCTGTCATGTTGAAGTGTAATTCTTTCAGCAGTTGGATGCACACTGATTGATCTCAAAACGCAACAAAACAAAAGAGTCACTACCATTAGGTTATGTCACGTACAAACACCCTACCATCCCGTTTGGATATTAGATATTTATTGATTTCTTAACGCGATTCATCTGAACTTCTGTCGTGAACGTTACCATATAGAAAGAGAGAGATAGAATTTAGAACTATAGGAGATAGAGGGACGGAAAAATATATGAGAAGATGGCAGCGCGAGTGAAAGGTAAGTGAAAGGAGCTTGACCGAAATAGTAAAATATTACTATATAATTATCCACACTTTTCCAGTCCGTAAAATACGATGCCGTACCGAACGCTGCGCATTATAAAATACGTCCACGACATATTTTTACTGACCCTCCCGGTGAAATAACGGCAGTGAATGATCAGTAGCAACCTGTCTCTCCAAACAGAGCGTGCTCACGTCCACGCCCGCGTAACGACAGATCACGCTGCAGTGGTCTGGGGGTAAATTTCGCTCCCGCACACCAGACTAGGCCCCCTTCAGCAGCGGCTCAAGCCTAGGTCCATTCCCTCGGCGTAGAGCCCTCGAGTGCACTCCTCGCGCGATACAGTGACACAAAATCTTACAACACTGCAACAACATTACACATATCACCTCCACACTCGTGCATTAGAAAAATTATCCGATACAAAATACATATAAGAGTTGTCGAGATATGTATACTCGGTACATATATATGTTTCAATAACACATATAAAATCGGCTGAGTGCCTTAAGCGCTCGCCTTAGTAGTCTGCTGAAGCTGTTAAGACCTTGCTTGGTCAATACCGTAGTCAGTTCGAAAAAAAAAAAAAAAAAAAAACCTAGATTTTAATAACAGAGGAGATCAGCAAAAAGGCCGTAGTTTTCATGCCTAAAATAGCTAGACTAAAGGAGCAGTGAGCATTCATCATAGAATGAGTACGAATATTCGCTCCCTCCTTCCTATAATATGGGGTCCTTCAAGCGTAACGTGAAGAGGCATTTATGCAGGCCGGTATGACAAGGCATAATAACGGCGACCGGTGTGGGATAGCGTATCTCTCGGTGGTCGCCGTTATTTTTAAATTATACTGTGCTCACCATCAGGCTCACTACAGTCGCTTTGCCGTGCTACGCTTAAAAACAAAAAAAAGCTCCAAAATTGTTGATGATTGGAGATTGGTGAATATATACTGGAAGACGCCACAGATCTACCTTAAATTGGAATAAAGGGTCTGGTGAAGGTTACTGGAACCTGTAAGTGCGACCAGCATAAGGTTTGTAGTTGTGGCGAACTCCAACCTGTAGCAGCATTAAAATATTCACTAATTATAATTAATTACATTTGTAATGTTTTACGTAAATTAAAAAAGGTAAATTATTTACAAACTGTTTGAATTTATAAAAGCAATTGATGCTTGCAGGTGTTTCTTCACCCTTTTACCCGTAATGGCGCAGGTTTTTACATAATTACGCGGGGCCTCACTGGCCCTTTGGCTCCAAACGCTTTTAACATAATAATCATGGACCCCTGAAAGGGTTATGCATGGAAAGTGTTTTTTATATATTTCAATGACTAACAAATGTCTTTTTATATTTTATTTGTTATTAGTAATCGCTCGCAGCTTCGTCTGGATTTTCTAGAAATATTATAAAACAGAATCGCTTTTATGTCTGTCTGTGTGCTGCCTTATTTTTTCTAAACTACGCAACGGATTTTGATACAGGTTTCATTAACATTTAGAGAATTTCTTCCGGAAGGTATATGGGTATAATACATGTATATTGTATTTATATAAAGTAGTGAAAAATCGACATATTACAATGAAGTCTTAAGAAGGAATTTTCACGCGCTTACATTGATAACGCTGGCTAAACCTTATGAGATACATAAAAATAATGTACTACGGAATTGTACATCCTAAAAAAGCCTACAGAAAAGTCTTTTTAATATTAGCCTATCTTCGAAGAATAAACCATTGTAATGCTTTTACATATTATATCAAAAATAATAGGTTGCTTGCGACTCTATTTTGATAGACGTAGTATTAATCATTATTGACATTTAATATACATCAAAACTACCCTTTTCAGCTTATAATTTCAGTGAATACCTTAGAAGATATAACAGTTTTATTACATTGTGACAAGGCATAATAACGGCGACCGGTGTGGGATAGCGTATCTCTCGGTGGTCGCCGTTATTTTTAAATTATACTGTGCTCACCATCAGGCTCACTACAGTCGCTTTGCCGTGCTACGCTTAAAAACAAAAAAAAGCTCCAAAATTGTTGATGATTGGAGATTGGTGAATATATACTGGAAGACGCCACAGATCTACCTTAAATTGGAATAAAGGGTCTGGTGAAGGTTACTGGAACCTGTAAGTGCGACCAGCATAAGGTTTGTAGTTGTGGCGAACTCCAACCTGTAGCAGCATTAAAATATTCACTAATTATAATTAATTACATTTGTAATGTTTTACGTAAATTAAAAAAGGTAAATTATTTACAAACTGTTTAAATTTATAAAAGCAATTGATGCTTGCAGGTGTTTCTTCACCCTTTTACCCGTAATGGCGCAGGTTTTTACATAATTACGCGGGGCCTCACTGGCCCTTTCGCTCCAAACGCTTTTAACATAATAATCATGGACCCCTGAAAGGGTTATGCATGGAAAGTGTTTTTTTATATATTTCAATGACTAACAAATGTCTTTTTATATTTTATTTGTTATTAGTAATCGCTCGCAGCTTCGTCTGGATTTTCTAGAAATATTATAAAACAGAATCGCTTTTATGTCTGTCTGTGTGCTGCCTTATTTTTTCTAAACTACGCAACGGATTTTGATACAGTTTTCATTAACATTTAAAGAATTTCTTCCGGAAGATATACAGGTATAACACATGTATATAGTATTTATATAAAGTAGTGAAAAGTCGACGTATTACGATGAAGTCTTAAGACGGAATTTTCGGACGCTTACATTGATAACGCTGGCTAAACCTTATGAGATACATGAAAATAATCTACTACGGAATTGTACATCCTAACCAGTAATAGCTTCAGCGTGCCTCTACCACCATAAGTTTCGTTGCAGTGTGACGTGGTAGCGGTCAACACATTCCAGACATGTACTATAACATTTAATGATGACTTTATTGCCACTCTATTTTGACGTAGTATTAATCATTATTGACATTTAATATACATCAAAACTACCCTTTTTAGCTTATAATTTTAGTGAATACCTTAGAAGTTTTATTACATTACACTAATAATCCTAACTATAACTATATCTAATTTTTTTTTATTGTTGTTTGGCAAAATGACTGCACGGTGCCCGATGGTAAGCACAATACAATCCAAAAACAATGGCGACCACTGAGAGACATACTATCCATCGCCGGTCGCCGCTGCCATGCCGGCCTGCGAAAAGCTGGATATGCACAGGCTGATCCCGAAACGCGACCCGCAGAAGCGAAACACTATGATGGGTTTTTTCGCCATATACATATTGGTTGCGACCCAGTTAGGCCGTAAAGCCCTACCACCCCGCTTTCGCCATTGCCTCGTTCGTTACTCAGTAGGGTGCATCACGTGCAGGTGAGGTTGGCTTGGGTGTCTCAAGTCTTATGATGTTATTCGACACCCCTTACACCCCAAAACTATAATCTATATTATAATAAAACCTTTCGCAGGCCGGCATGACAGCGGCGACCGGCGATGGATACTGAGTCACTCGGTGGTCGCCGTTGTTTTTGGATTGTACTGTGCTTACCATCAGGCACAGTGCAGTCATTTTGCCGTACTACAATAAGAAAAAGATGCGAATGAGAGGCTAATGAGATAAAAAAGAACACAGTTATTTCATTCTTTTGAGTTTTCACTTCAGTCGGCAATCCTTATGACTGGCTAGACTTTTTCTCTAGTTGAGGCCAAAGAAACATAAAAGATTATATCGCAATTGAAAACGTAACTATTACGAAAAGAAAGCATGCGATATTAAGAGCAATTTTGGTAATGCTACTACTTGTTTGAGTGGGTGGTAGAGCCACGCTGAAGCTATTACTAGTTTCAGCATGAATGGGTCGGCTCGCCCTTGCGTTTCGTTCGGTCAGTGAGAGCGCCGAGGCCCACCTCCCGTCTCCTCCCCCGCCCTCCTTCCCCTAAACACAGGCTGGCAACGCACTTGCGACTCCCCTGGTGTTGCTAGTGTCTATGGACGGCGGTGATCACATAACATCGAGTTACCCACCTGTTTGTTTACCTCCTCTGATATAAAAAAAAACCGTTATTCAAAGTTTTTCCGAACATACATTAAATTATCAAGAATGTATCTGATACATTAATAAATTGACATTATTACACATGGTATGGTATGCTAAGAGTTTAATTAAACAACTGGGGCACTACAAGGTATTTAAAAAAATGTATGAAACCTTGTAACAATTTGTATATGATACGTGAGAGGCTTATAAAAATATCGCGAACTCTCTCCAGCATTCGTGGCCTTAACGCCCATGGAAAGTTCTAACAAGTTGGCCACCATCTTGTTAGTTCATTGAAATTATATCAAGAAACTTGTAATATCGATAATCACTTGACAATGGCAGTGATGGTCTACTAGAAGACTGGTTGCCAAAATGGAATGAAAGAAGAACTTGAAATACTATTAACTACTTGACAGTGGCAGTAATAATCTAAAAGATTAGTTGCCAAAAATAAAGTTAAAAAAAAAAAAAAAAAAAACCTAGATTTTAATAACAGAGGAGATCAGCAAAAAGGCCGTAGTTTTCATGCCTAAAATTGCTAGACTAAAGGAGCAGTGAGCATTCATCATAGAATGAGTACGAATATCCGCTAGGCCCTCCCTCCTTCCTATAATATGGGGTCCTTCAAGCGTAACGTGAAGAGGCATTTATGCAGGCCGGTATGACAAGGCATAATAACGGCGACCGGTGTGGGATAGCGTATCTCTCGGTGGTCGCCGTTATTTTTAAATTATACTGTGCTCACCATCAGGCTCACTACAGTCGCTTTGCCGTGCTACGCTTAAAAACAAAAAAAAGCTCCAAAATTGTTGATGATTGGAGATTGGTGAATATATACTGGAAGACGCCACAGATCTACCTTAAATTGGAATAAAGGGTCTGGTGAAGGTTACTGGAACCTGTAAGTGCGACCAGCATAAGGTTTGTAGTTGTGGCGAACTCCAACCTGTAGCAGCATTAAAATATTCACTAATTATAATTAATTACATTTGTAATGTTTTACGTAAATTAAAAAAGGTAAATTATTTACAAACTGTTTGAATTTATAAAAGCAATTGATGCTTGCAGGTGTTTCTTCACCCTTTTACCCGTAATGGCGCAGGTTTTTACATAATTACGCGGGACCTCACTGGCCCTTTCGCTCCAAACGCTTTTAACATAATAATCATGGACCCCTGAAAGGGTTATGCATGGAAAGTGTTTTTTTATATATTTCAATGACTAACAAATGTCTTTTTATATTTTATTTGTTATTAGTAATCGCTCGCAGCTTCGTCTGGATTTTCTAGAAATATTATAAAACAGAATCGCTTTTATGTCTGTCTGTGTGCTGCCTTATTTTTTATAAACGACGCAACAGATTTTGATACAGGTTTCATTAACATTTAGAGAATTTCTTCCGGAAGGTATATGGGTATAATACATGTATATTGTATTTATATAAAGTAGTGAAAAATCGACATATTACAATGAAGTCTTAAGAAGGAATTTTCACGCGCTTACATTGATAACGCTGGCTAAACCTTATGAGATACATAAAAATAATGTACTACGGAATTGTACATCCTAAAAAAGCCTACAGAAAAGTCTTTTTAATATTAGCCTATCTTCGAAGAATAAACCATTGTAATGCTTTTACATATTATATCAAAAATAATAGGTTGCTTGCGACTCTATTTTGATAGACGTAGTATTAATCATTATTGACATTTAATATACATCAAAACTACCCTTTTCAGCTTATAATTTCAGTGAATACCTTAGAAGATATAACAGTTTTATTACATTACACTAATAATCCTAACTATAATTATATCTAATTTTTTTATTGTAGTTCGGCAAAATGACTGCACAGTGCCCGATGGTAAGCACAATACAATCCAAAAACAACGGCGACCACTGAGAGACATATTATCCATCGCCGGTCGCCGCTGCCATGCCGGCCTGCGAAAAGCTGGATATGCCTAGGCTGATCCCGAAACGCGACCCGCAGAAGCAAATCACTAAGATAGGTTTTTTCGCCATATACATGTTGGTTGCGAAGTTAGGCCGTAAAACCCTACCACCCCGCTTTCGCCATTGCCTCGTTCGTTATTCAGCAGGGTGCACCACGTGCAGGTGAGGTTGGCTTGGGTGTCTCAAGTCTTATGATGTTATTCGACACCACTTACACCCCAAAACTATAATTCTAACTAATATTATAAAATATTATAGTGGACGTTACTTTGAACTTCCACCTGGAGTAGATTGGCCGCTGCTACGTCTTACTGCAACAAAGAACGTTTGATTTTATTTGTCCGATGTGTACCTGAAAAGTTACAACTGCAACTAGTAGTAGAGGAAGAATAAAATCAAACGTTTTTTTTTATGTCACATTTGACAAACGAACAGGTGGGTCACCTGATGTTAAGTGATCACCACCGTCCATGGATACTAACAACACCACAGGTGTCGCAAGTGCGTTGCCACCCTTTGGGGGAAGGGTTAGAGGGGAGGTTTGCCTCCGGCGCTCTCACTGACCGAACGAAACGCAATAATGCAAGCACTGTTACTTCACGTCGGTTTTCTATGAGAGGGTGTTACTACCCCGGGGGAGCCGACCCATTCATGCTGAAACCAGTAATAGCTTCAGCGTGCCTCTACCACCATAAGCTTTTCGTTGCAGTGAGACGTGGTAGCGGTCAACACATTCCAGACATGCACTATAACATTTAATGATGGCTTTACGCAAAGTAACGCCTTCTTAATTCAATAATATTATAAATTCGAATGTATGTTTGTTCGGTACACATTCGCACTTTAACTACTCAATCGATTTTCAAGAAATTTTGTATACACGTTGTGAAGGCTACAGAAAATGGCATAGGATACTTGTCATAAAAATAAGTGCTGTTCCTTAGCGAGTCGCGGGCAAAAGTTAGTTTATATAGAGCCGAAGCTCGACAGTTTTCGATGTAAAATCAAGAAACGATCAGAACTTGTTTACTGAAAGCGATGCGTCAATACAATCTAAATCCATTGTTCGCCAAATGTGTTTGGTTTTCTGACCCGTTGAGTTAACGTGTAACGCTGGGCAGATAAACATTTAAGGCCCTTAATTTTGTTGTGACGGCAAAGAGTAGGCATTTTTTTAATTTACGCGTTTACAAATATGTGTTGAATGACAATTGTTAATGCGGCAATACGTATATGGCGAAAAAGCCCGTCATAGTGGTACGCGTCTGCGGGTCGCGTTTCGGGATCAGCCTGTATATCCAGCCTTTCGCAGGCCGGCATGACAGCGGCGACCGGCGATGGATACTGAGTCACTCGGTGGTCGCCGTTGTTTTTGGATTGTACTGTGCTTACCATCAGGCACAGTGCAGTCATTTTGCCGTACTACAATAAGAAAAAGATGCGAATGAGAGGCTAATGAGATAAAAAAGAACACAGTTATTTCATTCTTTTGAGTTTTCACTTCAGTCGGCAATCCTTATGACTGGCTAGACTTTTTCTCTAGTTGAGGCCAAAGAAACATAAAAGATTATATCGCAATTGAAAACGTAACTATTACGAAAAGAAAGCATGCGATATTAAGAGCAATTTTGGTAATGCTACTACTTGTTTGAGTGGGTGGTAGAGCCACGCTGAAGCTATTACTAGTTTCAGCATGAATGGGTCGGCTCGCCCTTGCGTTTCGTTCGGTCAGTGAGAGCGCCGAGGCCCACCTCCCGTCTCCTCCCCCGCCCTCCTTCCCCTAAACACAGGCTGGCAACGCACTTGCGACTCCCCTGGTGTTGCTAGTGTCTATGGACGGCGGTGATCACATAACATCGAGTTACCCACCTGTTTGTTTACCTCCTCTGATATAAAAAAAAACCGTTACTATGAGAGCTTCCTGTAAATGAAAATATAACGATAAAACCATAACATAGTGGTATGGTTTTTCCAAATCCGCCTGGCTAGCTACCACCCTCGAGTTGAAATTCTGTCGGCCAGCACCTGTCGGTATGTTCCTCCGAAGAGCAAATTTTATGTGTTTAAATATTAGCACAAGTCATATATTGGTTTAGACGGAGGCGAAGTTATGATGGGACAGGGTGGGCCATATTCATGGATATAACTACAAATAATACGGTAGTAGCATTCTAGTAGTACATATTGCATCTAAAAACAATTGATACAGTCGTTTAATTACAATTACGTGCATAGTATATTTATTTTTTAAGAGAGGAACGGAGGGGTATATGAGAGGGGAGGTGGGCCTCCGGCGCTCTCACTGACCGAACGAAACGCAACAATGCAAGCAATGTTACTTCACGTTGGTTTTCTATAAGAGGGTGGTACTACCTCGGGAGGGCCGACCCATTCATAGCATGGTGGTAGGATTTTTTCTAAGCTCACGACTATCTAGCTACCGCATTCAAGTTGAAGGTCTGTCCCCGATAACCAAAGGTCTGTTGAGTACAGGCGGGAGTAAGTGCTTGATCTGGGTTATGTAGTTCAAAAGTACGTAGACGACACTAGCATTCACAATGGTATGGTATATTTTTAAGCGGGTATATAGGTGTGTTCTGGGAGCTGCATTTGAGAGCCATCTCCTCAAGGTTTTAGTCGTGTTTACCATATCGAAAGATCGTGGTCAAAGGGTATAATGTAGAGAAAAATCCATGTATTGCAATTAAGTCTTAAAGAATATTCTCCTGGTGCTTACGTTGCTAATGTTGACTAAACCTTATAAGATATATTAAAACAATGTATTACGGAATTGTAAATCTTCAAACGTCTACAGAAAAGTCCTAGATGACAAATGTAACCCATTATATATCCCTAACTCATAAACATTTTTACTTGTTGTTAAAAATAATGGTTTATTTGCACCGAGTTCGATACGTCAAATTAGTATTCATTCTTATTTATTTAGCCGTTCTTCTTACGAAGTTTCTATAACTTATATTATTAAAATGTATTTACCTATAGAAATTTCATCACAGCTATACTGGTCGATTGCTTTGAACGGTAGAATACCAATCCAATGTTCGCTGGTTCGAACCAACGAATTACCGAGTATGAGATGTACGCGAATGTACATTTATTAATTTAAATTGGTAACAATATCGGTTGGCGGTAAATGAATACATCGTGAGGAAACTTGAACCTGATAAATATTTTGTACCACGGTTATGTAGGAAAATATAGAACTGTGGATTTCTCAGAGTTTGAAATCATTTTTAAATTAAAATTACGCCCATACCTTCCTTTCGGAAAGAGGCCTGTGTTCTTGCAGTGGGTGTCTTACACGCTGATGATATGATGATATTCGAAAAGACATGTGAATAATTTTATACTCGGTAATTCGTTGGTTCGAACCAGCGAACATTGGATTGGTATTCTACCGTTCAAAGCAATCGACCAGTATAGCTGTGATGAAATTTCTATAGGTAAATACATTTTAATAATATAAGTTATAGAAACTTCGTAAGAAGAACGGCTAAATAAATAAGAATGAATACTAATTTGACGTATCGAACTCGGTGCAAATAAACCATTATTTTTAACAACAAGTAAAAATGTTTATGAGTTAGGGATATATAATGGGTTACATTTGTCATCTAGGACTTTTCTGTAGACGTTTGAAGATTTACAATTCCGTAATACATTGTTTTAATATATCTTATAAGGTTTAGTCAACATTAGCAACGTAAGCACCAGGAGAATATTCTTTAAGACTTAATTGCAATACATGGATTTTTCTCTACATTATACCCTTTGACCACGATCTTTCGATATGGTAAACACGACTAAAACCTTGAGGAGATGGCTCTCAAATGCAGCTCCCAGAACACACCTATATACCCGCTTAAAAATATACCATACCATTGTGAATGCTAGTGTCGTCTACGTACTTTTGAACTACATAACCCAGATCAAGCACTTACTCCCGCCTGTACTCAACAGACCTTTGGTTATCGGGGACAGACCTTCAACTTGAATGCGGTAGCTAGATAGTCGTGAGCTTAGAAAAAATCCTACCACCATGCTATGAATGGGTCGGCCCTCCCGAGGTAGTACCACCCTCTTATAGAAAACCAACGTGAAGTAACATTGCTTGCATTGTTGCGTTTCGTTCGGTCAGTGAGAGCGCCGGAGGCCCACCTCCCCTCTCATATACCCCTCCGTTCCTCTCTTAAAAAATAAATATACTATGCACGTAATTGTAATTAAACGACTGTATCAATTGTTTTTAGATGCAATATGTACTACTAGAATGCTACTACCGTATTATTTGTAGTTGTTATTTTTTTACGTTACCGCCAATATATGTAAGTTAGTTTGTATCTTAATTGAACCCCGTAGATGACGCTACGAACGGGTTCTAGGCTTATTTTAAATTCTCATATACCATCTTGGTACATGTTTGAGTGAGCTCCTTGATAGTTTGGATTTACAATTGGAAACGGTAGGTGTGGCTGCAATCGGGTTTTAGGTTTAAAAATACAATTGAAACTGGTAATAACCGATTTGGTGCAGACGAAGTCGCACGGGTCAGCTAGTTCTAACTAATATTATAACATATTATAGTGGACGTTACTTTGAACTTCCACCTGGAGTAGATTGGCCGCTGCCACGTCTTACTGCAACAAAGAACATTTGATTTTATTTGTCCGATGTGTACCTAAAAAGTTACATCTGAAACTAGTAGTAGAGGAAGAATAAAATCATTTTTTTTATATATGTCACATTTGACAAACGAACAGGTGGGTCACCTGATGTTAAGTGATCACCACCGTCCATGGACACTAACAAAACCACAGGAGTCGCAAGTGCGTTGCCACCCTTTGAGGGGAAGGGAAAGGGGAAGGGAGGTTTGCCTCCGGCGCTCTCACTGACCGAACGAAACGCAGCAATGCAAGCACTGTTACTTCACGTCGGTTTTCTGTAAGAGGGTGGTAGTACCCCGGGCGAGCCGACCCATTCATGCTGAAACCAGTAATAGCTTCAGCGTGCCTCTACCACCATAAGTTTCGTTGCAGTGTGACGTGGTAGCGGTCAACACATTCCAGACATGTACTATAACATTTAATGATGACTTTATGCAAAGTAACGCCTTCTTCAATCAATAATATTATAAATTCGAATGTATGTTTGTTCGGTACACATTCGCACTTTAACTACTCAATCGATTTTCAAGAAATTTTGTATACACGTTGTGAAGGCTACAGAAAATGGCATAGGATACTTGTCATAAAAATAAGTGCTGTTCCTTAGCGAGTCGCGGGCAAAAGTTAGTTTATATAGAGCCGAAGCTCGACAGTTTTCGATGTAAAATCAAGAAACGATCACAACTTGTTTACTTAAAGCGATGCGTCTATACAATTTAAATTTACGATAAATCCATTGTTCGCCAAACGTGTTTGGTTTTCTGACCCGTTGAGTTAACGTGTAACGCTGGGCAGATAAACATTTAAGGCCCTTAATTTTGTTGTGAGGGCAAAGGCTAGGCATTTTTATAATTTACACGTTTTGTCATCATCTAGTATGTGTAGAATGACAATTGTTAATGCGTCAATAACAGATATAAATTTATTATCAACATTTAATGTATATTATTTATAATAGATGTCGCTTTCACGTACTCAAACTAGGTATTGAAAGGTGAGTTATTTGAAATTAGTATCTCATGTTTTTCTATGTACTCCGGTGAAGCTGTAAAGACCTTGCCAGGTCAATAGCATAGTCAGATCGAGGAAAAAAAATTACTGAACATAGTCCGGTAAAGCTGTAAAGACCTTGCCAGGTCAGTACAGTAGTCAGTTTTTTATTCTTTTACTTCAACTTGTATTTAAGAGTATCTCAAAACTAACATATATTTTTTTCGAGTCTTTCGAATATATGTTGGATAGTACAGTACATGTTGTCGTTGTATTTTCTGAATATAAGTTAACCTTAAGTTCGGGCTTTCGCAGAATATCATTGGAAATTTATGAAAAAAAAGTTAAAATATATATTTTTAGCACTCGCTGTACTACTATTGACTACAACGGGGGTGTTACTAATGAAGACCTTGCTTGGTCAATAGCGTAGTCAGTTCGAAAAAAAAAAAATGTAGCAATGTGAATGGTCCGACTATCGAATGATATTTTTTTTATGTGAAACATCTATGATAATAATGAATAACGAACGAGGCAATGGCGAAAACGGGATGGTAGAGTTTTACAGCCTGACTGAGTCGCAACCACCATGTATATGGCGAAAAAGCCCGTCATAGTGATTCGCTTCTGCGCGTCGCGTTTCGGGATCAGCCTGTGCATATCCAGCTTTTCGCAGGCCGGCATGGATTTTTATGAATTATTGTGTTACTTGAGATTTAATTGTTGATGCGAGTTTTCGTGTTGAGATATGTAGTTGTGGTATTTTTTATATAAATCCATTTCTGGTATTCTAATATCGGAAGTGGGATTTATTTTTAAATTCGATTTACTTTTTGGTATCTTATATATATATAAATATATATTTTATAACACAGGAGGCAAACGAACTTATGGTTTACCTGATGTTTGATCACCACTGTTCATAGACACAACTTAGGTTTTCTTGGTTGTTTATTAGTATTTGTGGTGATAATATTATTTTATATGTTAAATAAGTGTCATATACTAAAATAATGCGAGTGTCCAACATTTCACTTGGTATTTATATACAAGAAGATAACCAATATATTATATGCTTATAAAAATTCATTAGGATCAATCTTATTAATTTCCATACTACCAGATAGTGTTAATTTCAAAATAAAACACCTCAGCGAGATTACGTACACAGTTCTTCCACCTGGAGTAGATTGGCCGCTGCCACGTCTTACTGCAACAAAGAACATTTGATTTTATTTGTCCGATGTGTACCTAAAAAGTTACATCTGAAACTAGTAGTAGAGGAAGAATAAAATCATTTTTTTTATATATGTCACATTTGACAAACGAACAGGTGGGTCACCTGATGTTAAGTGATCACCACCGTCCATGGACACTAACAAAACCACAGGAGTCGCAAGTGCGTTGCCACCCTTTGAGGGGAAGGGAAAGGGGAAGAGAGAGGTCTGACCGAACGAAACGCAATAATGCAAGCACTGTTACTTCACGTCGGTTTTCTATGAGAGGGTGTTACTACCCCGGGGGAGCCGACCCATTCATGCTGAAACCAGTAATAGCTTCAGCGTGCCTCTACCACCATAAGCTTTTCGTTGCAGTGAGACGTGGTAGCGGTCAACACATTCCAGACATGCACTATAACATTTAATGATGGCTTTACGCAAAGTAACGCCTTCTTAATTCAATAATATTATAAATTCGAATGTATGTTTGTTCGGTACACATTCGCACTTTAACTACTCAATCGATTTTCAAGAAATTTTGTATACACGTTGTGAAGGCTACAGAAAATGGCATAGGATACTTGTCATAAAAATAAGTGCTGTTCCTTAGCGAGTCGCGGGCAAAAGTTAGTTTATATAGAGCCGAAGCTCGACAGTTTTCGATGTAAAATCAAGAAACGATCACAACTTGTTTACTTAAAGCGATGCGTCTATACAATTTAAATTTACGATAAATCCATTGTTCGCCAAATGTGTTTGGTTTTCTGACCCGTTGAGTTAACGTGTAACGCTGGGCAGATAAACATTTAAGGCCCTTAATTTTGTTGTGACGGCAAAGAGTAGGCATTTTTTTAATTTACGCGTTTACAAATATGTGTTGAATGACAATTGTTAATGCGGCAATACGTATATGGCGAAAAAGCCCGTCATAGTGGTACGCGTCTGCGGGTCGCGTTTCGGGATCAGCCTGTATATCCAGCCTTTCGCAGGCCGGCATGACAGCGGCGACCGGCGATGGATACTGAGTCACTCGGTGGTCGCCGTTGTTTTTGGATTGTACTGTGCTTACCATCAGGCACAGTGCAGTCATTTTGCCGTACTACAATAAGAAAAAGATGCGAATGAGAGGCTAATGAGATAAAAAAGAACACAGTTATTTCATTCTTTTGAGTTTTCACTTCAGTCGGCAATCCTTATGACTGGCTAGACTTTTTCTCTAGTTGAGGCCAAAGAAACATAAAAGATTATATCGCAATTGAAAACGTAACTATTACGAAAAGAAAGCATGCGATATTAAGAGCAATTTTGGTAATGCTACTACTTGTTTGAGTGGGTGGTAGAGCCACGCTGAAGCTATTACTAGTTTCAGCATGAATGGGTCGGCTCGCCCTTGCGTTTCGTTCGGTCAATATCCAGCTTTTCGCAGGCCGGCATGGCAGCGGCGACCGGCGATAGATAATGTGTCACTCGGTGGTCGCCGTTGTTTTTGGATTGTACTGTGCTTACCATCAGGCAAAGTGAAGTCACTTTTCCGTGCTACAATAAAAAAAAATCCTATGATATAAAAAAAACAGTTATTCAAAGTTTTTTCGAACATATATTAAATTATCAAGAATGTATCTGATAAATTAATAAATTGTTATTATTACACATGGTATGGTATGCTAAGAGTTTAATTAAACAACTGGGGCACTACAAGGTATTTAAAAAAATGTATGAAACCTTGTAACAATTTGTATATGATACGTGAGAGGCTTATAAAAATATCGCGACCTCTCTCCAGCATTCGTGGCCTTAACGCTCAGGATTAGTAATTAAGATATACAATCTTTATAAGGGACACATTCCCCTTTTCTGAGGCCCTTTTGAACCTGAAACGGGGATTGATGCGAAATTGATTAAGGCTTTTATCTCTAATATCGGAGAGGATATATTCATTTCGTCAATGGCGCCGGGTGTAATTTCGTTTATATTGGCCGGATAAATCGTAACTTAATTTCCGCTTTTATGTATATTTAGAAATTTATTTTTTACTATACTTTTTTTTTTTACTATACTATACTCTGTCCGCGTGTAATCTAATGTAAAAAACAGTGAGTAATAAAATCATTTGAATGTATTAAGTTTGTTGGAATACGCATCACTGCTAAAGTACCTACTGTTCACGATAAAACCTGACCAAGAAAATCATAGACCATATCCTCAAGTAGAATTTAGTTTTGCTTTCATTAAAATCGCTTCACCCTATCAAAAGTTATTGTAATTTTAATTACGGTGCGACTTAAGTACGAGAGGAAGGTAGATAAGTAAATGGACTGAATACATTGATATGATTTTATTTGTATTTTTTTAATTTGGCTCCACGCGAACGGAGTCGCGGGTACAGATAGTAATAAATATGACATTAAACAATCCAACGCAACTAAACATTTTTAAATACACACCGTACAATATCGCTTTAAACGAGCTTCACGGAAGTGTTGTCTTTAAGAGATCATAAACGGTGTGTTACCGTGGTACAAACATCAAAGCAAACAAGTTTTAGGTTTATTTACGCTTTGAATCCTCCGCCCGATCAGAGCTCCGGTTTCGAGATCAAAAGCTATACGAATAATGTTAACTATATCGGTCAGTACGCTCGTCACGTGTCTGTTACGTTGTCTGCTTTTAAGATTGTTAATTATTTTAACTAGGTAGCTCCATTCGCCATCAGTTTTAGGGATAATTTAAATTATTTACTTTAATATTGCGAAGGACTTTAGTAAATGACAAGAATATAGTACATGCATAAATATATATACTAATGTGGTAAAATTATTCACATGTCTTTTCGAATATTATCATATCATCAGCGTGTAAGACACCCACTCCAAGAACACAGGCCTCTTTCCAAGGAAAGTGTGTGGGCGTAATTTTAATTTAAAAAGGATTTCAAACTCTGAGAAATCCACAGTTCTATATTTTCCTACATAACCGTGGTCCTCCCTCCTTCCTATAATATGGGGTCCTTCAAGCGTAACGTGAAGAGGCATTTATGCAGGCCGGTATGACAAGGCATAATAACGGCGACCGGTGTGGGATAGCGTATCTCTCGGTGGTCGCCGTTATTTTTAAATTATACTGTGCTCACCATCAGGCTCACTACAGTCGCTTTGCCGTGCTACGCTTAAAAACAAAAAAAAGCTCCAAAATTGTTGATGATTGGAGATTGGTGAATATATACTGGAAGACGCCACAGATCTACCTTAAATTGGAATAAAGGGTCTGGTGAAGGTTACTGGAACCTGTAAGTGCGACCAGCATAAGGTTTGTAGTTGTGGCGAACTCCAACCTGTAGCAGCATTAAAATATTCACTAATTATAATTAATTACATTTGTAATGTTTTACGTAAATTAAAAAAGGTAAATTATTTACAAACTGTTTGAATTTATAAAAGCAATTGATGCTTGCAGGTGTTTCTTCACCCTTTTACCCGTAATGGCGCAGGTTTTTACATAATTACGCGGGACCTCACTGGCCCTTTCGCTCCAAACGCTTTTAACATAATAATCATGGACCCCTGAAAGGGTTATGCATGGAAAGTGTTTTTTTATATATTTCAATGACTAACAAATGTCTTTTTATATTTTATTTGTTATTAGTAATCGCTCGCAGCTTCGTCTGGATTTTCTAGAAATATTATAAAACAGAATCGCTTTTATGTCTGTCTGTGTGCTGCCTTATTTTTTATAAACGACGCAACAGATTTTGATACAGGTTTCATTAACATTTAGAGAATTTCTTCCGGAAGGTATATGGGTATAATACATGTATATTGTATTTATATAAAGTAGTGAAAAATCGACATATTACAATGAAGTCTTAAGAAGGAATTTTCACGCGCTTACATTGATAACGCTGGCTAAACCTTATGAGATACATAAAAATAATGTACTACGGAATTGTACATCCTAAAAAAGCCTACAGAAAAGTCTTTTTAATATTAGCCTATCTTCGAAGAATAAACCATTGTAATGCTTTTACATATTATATCAAAAATAATAGGTTGCTTGCGACTCTATTTTGATAGACGTAGTATTAATCATTATTGACATTTAATATACATCAAAACTACCCTTTTCAGCTTATAATTTCAGTGAATACCTTAGAAGATATAACAGTTTTATTACATTACACTAATAATCCTAACTATAATTATATCTAATTTTTTTATTGTAGTTCGGCAAAATGACTGCACAGTGCCCGATGGTAAGCACAATACAATCCAAAAACAACGGCGACCACTGAGAGACATATTATCCATCGCCGGTCGCCGCTGCCATGCCGGCCTGCGAAAAGCTGGATATGCCTAGGCTGATCCCGAAACGCGACCCGCAGAAGCAAATCACTAAGATAGGTTTTTTCGCCATATACATGTTGGTTGCGAAGTTAGGCCGTAAAACCCTACCACCCCGCTTTCGCCATTGCCTCGTTCGTTATTCAGCAGGGTGCACCACGTGCAGGTGAGGTTGGCTTGGGTGTCTCAAGTCTTATGATGTTATTCGACACCACTTACACCCCAAAACTATAATTCTAACTAATATTATAAAATATTATAGTGGACGTTACTTTGAACTTCCACCTGGAGTAGATTGGCCGCTGCTACGTCTTACTGCAACAAAGAACGTTTGATTTTATTTGTCCGATGTGTACCTGAAAAGTTACAACTGCAACTAGTAGTAGAGGAAGAATAAAATCAAACGTTTTTTTTTATGTCACATTTGACAAACGAACAGGTGGGTCACCTGATGTTAAGTGATCACCACCGTCCATGGATACTAACAACACCACAGGTGTCGCAAGTGCGTTGCCACCCTTTGGGGGAAGGGTTAGAGGGGAGGTTTGCCTCCGGCGCTCTCACTGACCGAACGAAACGCAATAATGCAAGCACTGTTACTTCACGTCGGTTTTCTATGAGAGGGTGTTACTACCCCGGGGGAGCCGACCCATTCATGCTGAAACCAGTAATAGCTTCAGCGTGCCTCTACCACCATAAGCTTTTCGTTGCAGTGAGACGTGGTAGCGGTCAACACATTCCAGACATGCACTATAACATTTAATGATGGCTTTACGCAAAGTAACGCCTTCTTAATTCAATAATATTATAAATTCGAATGTATGTTTGTTCGGTACACATTCACACTTTAACTACTCAATCGATTTTCAAGAAATTTTGTATACACGTTGTGAAGGCTACAGAAAATGGCATAGGATACTTGTCATAAAAATAAGTGCTGTTCCTTAGCGAGTCGCGGGCAAAAGTTAGTTTATATAGAGCCGAAGCTCGACAGTTTTCGATGTAAAATCAAGAAACGATCAGAACTTGTTTACTGAAAGCGATGCGTCAATACAATCTAAATCCATTGTTCGCCAAATGTGTTTGGTTTTCTGACCCGTTGAGTTAACGTGTAACGCTGGGCAGATAAACATTTAAGGCCCTTAATTTTGTTGTGACGGCAAAGAGTAGGCATTTTTTTAATTTACGCGTTTACAAATATGTGTTGAATGACAATTGTTAATGCGGCAATACGTATATGGCGAAAAAGCCCGTCATAGTGGTTCGCTTCTGCGGGTCGCGTTTCGGGATCAGCCTGTATATCCAGCCTTTCGCAGGCCGGCATGACAGCGGCGACCGGCGATGGATACTGAGTCACTCGGTGGTCGCCGTTGTTTTTGGATTGTACTGTGCTTACCATCAGGCACAGTGCAGTCATTTTGCCGTACTACAATAAGAAAAAGATGCGAATGAGAGGCTAATGAGATAAAAAAGAACACAGTTATTTCATTCTTTTGAGTTTTCACTTCAGTCGGCAATCCTTATGACTGGCTAGACTTTTTCTCTAGTTGAGGCCAAAGAAACATAAAAGATTATATCGCAATTGAAAACGTAACTATTACGAAAAGAAAGCATGCGATATTAAGAGCAATTTTGGTAATGCTACTACTTGTTTGAGTGGGTGGTAGAGCCACGCTGAAGCTATTACTAGTTTCAGCATGAATGGGTCGGCTCGCCCTTGCGTTTCGTTCGGTCAGTGAGAGCGCCGAGGCCCACCTCCCGTCTCCTCCCCCGCCCTCCTTCCCCTAAACACAGGCTGGCAACGCACTTGCGACTCCCCTGGTGTTGCTAGTGTCTATGGACGGCGGTGATCACATAACATCGAGTTACCCACCTGTTTGTTTACCTCCTCTGATATAAAAAAAAACCGTTATTCAAAGTTTTTCCGAACATACATTAAATTATCAAGAATGTATCTGATACATTAATAAATTGACATTATTACACATGGTATGGTATGCTAAGAGTTTAATTAAACAACTGGGGCACTACAAGGTATTTAAAAAAATGTATGAAACCTTGTAACAATTTGTATATGATACGTGAGAGGCTTATAAAAATATCGCGAACTCTCTCCAGCATTCGTGGCCTTAACGCCCAGGATTAGTAATTAAGATATACAATCTTTATAAGGGACACATTCCCCTTTTCTGAGGCCCTTTTGAACCTGAAACAGGGATTGATGCGAAATTGATTAAGGCTTTTATCTCTAATATCGGAGAGGATATATTCATTTCGTCAATGGCGCCGGGTGTAATTTCGTTTATATTGGCCGGATAAATCGTAACTTAATTTCCGCTTTTATGTATATTTAGAAATTTATTTTTTACTATACTTTTTTTTTTTACTATACTATACTCTGTCCGCGTGTAATCTAATGTAAAAAACAGTGAGTAATAAAATCATTTGAATGTATTAAGTTTGTTGGAATACGCATCACTGCTAAAGTACCTACTGTTCACGATAAAACCTGACCAAGAAAATCATAGACCATATCCTCAAGTAGAATTTAGTTTTGCTTTCATTAAAATCGCTTCACCCTATCAAAAGTTATTGTAATTTTAATTACGGTGCGACTTAAGTACGAGAGGAAGGTAGATAAGTAAATGGACTGAATACATTGATATGATTTTATTTGTATTTTTTTAATTTGGCTCCACGCGAACGGAGTCGCGGGTACAGATAGTAATAAATATGACATTAAACAATCCAACGCAACTAAACATTTTTAAATACACACCGTACAATATCGCTTTAAACGAGCTTCACGGAAGTGTTGTCTTTAAGAGATCATAAACGGTGTGTTACCGTGGTACAAACATCAAAGCAAACAAGTTTTAGGTTTATTTACGCTTTGAATCCTCCGCCCGATCAGAGCTCCGGTTTCGAGATCAAAAGCTATACGAATAATGTTAACTATATCGGTCAGTACGCTCGTCACGTGTCTGTTACGTTGTCCGCTTTTAAGATTGTTAATTATTTTAACTAGGTAGCTCCATTCGCCATCAGTTTTAGGGATAATTTAAATTATTTACTTTAATATTGCGAAGGACTTTAGTAAATGACAAGAATATAGTACATGCATAAATATATATACTAATGTGGTAAAATTATTCACATGTCTTTTCGAATATTATCATATCATCAGCGTGTAAGACACCCACTCCAAGAACACAGGCCTCTTTCCAAGGAAAGTGTGTGGGCGTAATTTTAATTTAAAAAGGATTTCAAACTCTGAGAAATCCACAGTTCTATATTTTCCTACATAACCGTGGTACAAAATATTTATCAGGTTCAAGTTTCCTCACGATGTATTCATTTACCGTCAACCGATACTGTTACCAATTGAAATTAATAAATGTACGCGAATTCCAAGTAATTCGTTGGTTCGAACCAGCGAACATTGGATTGGTATTCCACCGTTCAAAGCAATCGACCAGTATGGCTGTGAAGAAATTTCTATAGGTACATACATTTTAATAATATAAGTTATAGAAACTTCGAAGAAGAACGGCTAAATAAATAAGAATGAATACTAATTTGACCGATCAAATTCGTTGCAAATAAACCATTATTTTTAACAGCATGTGAAAGGTAGAAATGTTTATGAGTAAGGGTTATATAATGGGTTAGGAGGTAGATATTTGTCATCCAGGACTTTTCTGTAGATGTTTCAAGATTTACAATTCCGTAATACATTAATATTCTCCTGGTGCTTACGTTGCTAATGTTGACTAAACCTTATAAGATATATTAAAATAATGTATTACGGAATTGTAAATCTTGAAACATCTACAGAAAAGTCCTGGATGACAAATATCTACCTCCTAACCCATTATATAACCCTTACTCATAAACATTTCTACCTTTCACATGCTGTTAAAAATAATGCTCCCAGAACACACCTATATACCCGCTTAAAAATATACCATACCATTGTGAATGCTAGTGTCGTCTACGTACTTTTGAACTACATAACCCAGATCAAGCACTTACTCCCGCCTGTACTCAACAGACCTTTGGTTATCGGCGACAGACCTTCAACTTGAATGCGGTAGCTAGATAGTCGTGAGCTTAGAAAAAATCCTACCACCATGCTATGAATGGGTCGGCTCTCCCGAGGTAGTACCACCCTCTTACAGAAAACCAACGTGAAGTAACATTGCTTGCATTGTTGCGTTTCGTTCGGTCAGTGAGAGCGCCGGAGGCCCACCTCCCCTCTCCTATCCCCCCTCCGTTCCTCTCTTAAAAAATAAATATACTATGCACGTAATTGTAATTAAACGACTGTATCAATTGTTTTTAGATGCAATATATACTACTACAATGCTACTACCGTATTATTTGTAGTTATATCCATGAATATGGCCCACCCTGTCCCACCATAACTTCGCCTCCGTCTAAACCAATATATGACTTGTGCTAATATTTAAACACATAAAATTTGCTCTTCGGATTTCGGTGTTTGCATTCGTTCTTTACGCATATATGCTATCTATAACATACGGAGACGTATATACGTTCCTTCTCATGTATATCAGGATAAAACTCCATGAGTTATTCGGTAAAGTGATATATTTACCCTGTATATTTACCCGGAATCAGCGCTTTTATCTACACAGTTAAAGGGCACTAAATAGCTTTAATACGTATACAATAACTTAGGTTAAACATCCACTCTAAGTAAAGCAACAAGGGACAACTGTAGACGTACTGCAGTGTTGTTACACAGATCGTATAGTTTTATGATACGCCCCATTTTCCCGGCGTTAGTGTACAGTGGCGTGCGTGACAAATGGTAGATACATTTCCTTTGTCAATGTTAATTTATTATTGGGCGAAATGGCGAAAGGTCACCGGTGTTCTATGCGATCAAAGGATACCGATGACGTTAAAAGGCCTTGTGTATGAGTGCATTATCCGACCGGTCTTGTTCTACGACAGCGAAACGTGGCCGGTCCTAGGCAGACTAGGCAGATTTGGTACCCATTTTATTTTTCTGTACCCCTGACAACGTGTATGTAAAATGTAATTATAATCGGTAGAGCAGTTAAGAAGTGTATGTATAACAATAAAAACAGACTCAAATTCGCATTTGAAATATCAGTTAGGATTCACAATTTTTTTTAACAAGCTGTCACTCTGAATATAATTATTGTTCAAATATTTATTTTAGTAATTTAAATTATTTTTATGCAGTTCAAAGTTTATTAGGCGGGGTGGTAGGGTTTACAGCCTGACTGGGTCGCAACCACCATGTATATGGTGAAAAAGCCCGTAATAGTGCTTCGCTTATGCGGGTCGCGTTTCGGGATCAGCCTGTGCATATCCAGCTTTTTGCAGGCCGACATGATAGTGGTGACCGGCGATGGATAGTCACTCGGTGGTCGCAACATAATCCAAAATTATGCACTCATTTTTGTGTGCCGGCTGTGCGACGTTAAGTGTGCATCTTAGGTTTTTGAATATCAATCAATACTATACTTTTTCTATTATACAGCATTACATTAATTATATATATTTTTTTTTTATTATAGGAAGCAAACGAACAGGTGGGTCACCTGATGTTAAGTAAACACCACTGCCCATAGACACCTGCAACACCAGGGGAGTCGCAAGAGAATGAGCAGCCTATGTTCGGGGAGGGGGTGAGGAGGGGGATAGGGTTGGGAGGAGGAATGGGGCGGTGAGCCTCCAGCGCTCTCACTGACCGAACGAAACGCAACAGTGCAAGCACTATTACTTCACGTCAGTTTTCTGTGGGTCGGGTGGTAGTACCCCGGGCGAACCGACCCATTCGTGCTGGAACCAGTTATAGCTTCAGCGTGGCTCTACCACCTACAATTTACCAGTTTATGTGAAAATTTGCACAGAATATAGTCATTTTGTGTCGACTTCATTTACTTTTAATGTATCAGAGCTTACTACTTACATCTAAAATGTAAAATACAATAATAATTTAAAATAATGCAATAAAATAAGTCTTGGTTCTTAATAAATTGAACTAAAACAAATTTTAATTAAAACAGTACGTTAAACAAATTAAATTTTACCTCCCTTGATACATTAGCTCCAGGTAATGAAACTATTCTATTCTTATTGGTTCTTTAGAAGCAATGAAAGTTAATGTAGTCCGGTGAAGATGTTAAGACCTTGCTAGGTCAATAGTGTAGACAGTTCTAGAAAAAAAAACAATGAAAGTTAAACTTTATTAAAATGTTTACAAGTTGTTAAAAAATAATTTGAAAGATTCCATTCGTAGATACATAACAGTCAAACTAATAAAAGTGTGTTAAAACAATCATTATATAGACTTGTTATTTTTTTAATTAAAAACACAGTAACGGATAGACAGAATGACTGTTTAAATGTGAGGAGAGTGTAAATAACACCAGTATTACACTGATCACGTATAGAGTTGATGCAGTCAGGAATGGCAATAAATACTTCGTAGATACAGTCACTATTTATTTGGCCAGAGCTTTGTACTTTCTATATACTATATAGCTTTGTAACTTTGTATATATTCAGAATGCCTAGATATCACTGACATCTCGCCTTTTAAAGGCCCATCTATATAAGTCAAAGCGATTACTATTTATACATAATTCCGCAACATAGTTAAGTAACACAAAAATAATAAAGTATGAACAAATTAATGTTATTTAAGCTATACAACAATTTTATATAATTATCCTTATTTATGTATCTCTATTATGTTTCCTAATCTGTTTCGACATGTAGATCAGCGACATCTTGCCTTTCATGGCCGGACTATGAAGTCAAAGATTATACTATTATTAATAATGATCAAACTAATGATTCAATTCTATATAATGATATTCTTCTTTACGTCTTATTAAAATTATATAATAATAATTATTTTTATTTATGTATCTTTATTGTGGTGGCGCTAGTTTCAATGTGTCTCTTAATATGGTGGCGCTAGTATCAAAGTGTATCTCTAATATGATGGCGCTAGTGTCTATGTATATTTATAATATAGTGGCGCTAATATCAATGTTCCGGTCGTGTTGTATTCTCGTCTCTTGAATGTGATGCAGCGGCACCGGAGGTGGGTGCTAACACCAGAGATCAAAATACTCATGAGTAAAATCCATAACATGTACCAAACTCATGAAACTACAAGAGCTATTTGGTGCAATATTAACGAACAGTTCAATTATTTTTAATATATTTTTATTCGCGTTCCAACGCCATGGCCAACACTGTACATACGATAAGCACATGTAATATAAATACTTCTAACTTCCGTGGAGTTTTCTCGTTTTTGCTCTTCCCTGTACAAAAGTTTAACACTCCGACGTCGCTCCACTAAACTTACTGTCACTTCGTTTCTCTTACGATACGTCCTAATGACTTTTAGATGCCATATTAGATAAGTTCACACAACCAAATTCCGTTAACTGCTGAAAGTTTTTATTCTTTTACTTAAACTTTTATTTTAGAGTATCTTAAAACTAACATATATTTTTTTTGAGTCTTTCGAATATATGTTGGATAGTACAGTACATGTTGTCGTTGTCTTTTCTGAATATATGTTAGCCTTAGGTTCGGGCTTCCGCATAATATCATTGGGAATTTATAAAAAAAGTTAAAATATATATATTTTATAACACAGGAGGCAAACGAACTGATGGTTCTGGTGTTGTTAACCTGATGTTAAGTGATCACAGCCGTTCATAGACACTAGCAACACTAACGGAGTCGTAAGTTTGTTGCCAGCCTGTGTTTGGGGAATGAGGGGGAGGGTAGTTGCTCCTCCGTCGCTCTCACTGACCGAACGAAACGCAACAATGTAAGCACTGTTACTTCACGTCGGTGTTTCTATGGGTCGAATGGTACACCCCGAGCGAGCCGACCCATTCATGCTGAAGTAATAGCTTCAGCATGGCTCTAACACCTACAAAAGTGATAGTAGTGGTTAAGTTCGGGCTTTCGCATAATATCATTGACAGTTTATTAAAAAAAAAGTTAAAATACACATATTTTTTTTATAACATAGGAGGCAAACGAACTGGTGGGTCACCTGATGTTAACTGATTACCGCCATCCATAGAAACTAGCAACACTAGGGGAATTGCAAGTGGGTTGCTAGCCTGTGTTTGAGGGAGGAGAAGTGGGTGAGGGAGAGGGGAAGTGGTTCTCCGGTGCTCTCACTAACCGAACGAAACGCAACAATACAAGCACTGTTACTCCACGTCGGTTTTCTGGGAGAGGCTGATACTACCACGGACGAGCCGACCCATTCATGCTGAAACCAGTAATAACTTCAGCGTGGCACTAAAATCTGACATTTCTTTATCCTTAAGTTAATTAGTACGTACGTACCTTATATGTACCTAATAGTTACGTATCTATACCTAGGTTCAGCGCAATTATTTTCAGAGCATTTGACAATTATTGAGTCTAAATCGCTTTGGCGTTTAGAACGCCTACATTAATTAATTCATTCCACCCACAAAAAGCCGAGGAGAATCACTAATGTTATAACAAATAACTGCACCGGCAAACGTATTCTAGCTTTGTAGACAATATATCGAAAATTGATAAATATGGATTTTCTCAATAAACAATACAGCGTCACCTTTCGTATTCTAGAATAATCAATCCACGGTCTTGACGAAACATTTTGTATTATGCGAATACGAGCTCTATAAGTGAAGTCATTGAGAACGTACACGATAGTAGAAGTTCGTTATACCAGGTGAATGTTTGGACAGTAGCAATATTTATGGAGGACGCTCTGCACTCGATTCTCGTTCTATCTATCTAAATCTAAATCAATAAAAAAATAGGTGCTTAATATTTTATCTAATTATCTAGAAACATTCAAATATTATACTCAATTATCTAAGAGTCTGTTAAAGCACAGTGTCAATGACCGTTGGGTGTATTGAAAGTGAAGCCAACCAACTAATAAAAGGTATTTTTTCGGAGTTTGAATAAACAAAAGGGTTTATTGTCCATTTTATTATCGAAAGTTATTAACTCCGGGTCGCCCATTGTAGCTTTTGGCACCGGTCATTGCACTTAGGTTTATTATTTTATTTACACGTTTGTATACTTTTAGAACAAATTTTAAGTTTGGTTTTCTTGGTTGTTTATTAGTATTTGTTTTAATATTATTATTTTATATGTTAAATGTGACCATGAAGGGTCATATCCTAGAATAATGCGAGTGTGTAACCTTTCACCTGGTATGTATATACAAGAAGATAACCTTATATATATTATGGACTTATAAAAATTCATTTGGATCAATCTTATTAACTTCTATACTACCAGATAGTGTTAATTTCAAAATAAAACACCTCAGCGAGATTACGTATACAGTTGTATACTATTTTATACTGGAGTTATTCAGGTCACGTGCACCGAGTATAAACTCAATTCGCACCTAACAAGCACCATTGCACTCTTGTTTCAGCATTGTGGATTTTAACGTTTAACTACATTCTCCCCTAACGTTAAATAAGGATATAGTCTAATATGATAAATACGCCAAACCTGGAAAAGCACTAAATCTCAAGTGCACCTGTCGAGCATACCTATAGGTTGTTGGCGATAGATTTTCAAATGAAAATAGCTAGCTTAGTTTAGCTTAGACAGATTCGCGAATTTGCTTCCAAGGCAACCAAGAGTTGGAGGGAATAGCGGTTTAAATCGGTAGGTAGTGTGGTCAAATCACTTGTTTCTTCACCTCCATTGAATTGCGGTTTAATATAAGGAGAGATGTGGACTGTATTCTGTGCGCCCTGCTAGTACAAAGGTATTAAGTATACATGCTCAATCGTGGGATTCAAAGGTCCACAACCGATTGAGCTGGGAAAAAGAAAACATACACACTTACTTGGCTAAAGTGCGGCCTGGTATCAATGCTGGTATCCTGCTGCGATAGAAGCACTCTTATTTCGTAGCGCCTGAGAAAACGGTATAGCATCCGTATCACAAAATATACATATTTTTACTTGTGGCGTGGTTTGCGGTGCCCAAGTCATAGTTCGGCCAATCTGGCACCTTTGAGCTTGATGTCAAGCCGCGAGTCAGTGTCAGTCAGATGTCAAGTGCCTTAAGCCCTCACCTTAGCCCTGTGAAGCTATGAAGGCCAGTTGGAAAAAATAATAATGTTAATTGAAGAATGGTAGCAAATCTAGCGAGTTTAGAAATAACCCTACCATACTATAATTACATCACGATGCCTTCATTCACCGAAAGCACATTTACTTAGAATTATCGAAGTGATCATCAAGTCATCATCATCACTCATGAATGAAGTGAAGATAGCATATTAGCTCTTAGTAATTTAAAAAGATTCAAAGATAAATTTTATAGGGTTACCGTCGTAAAATAAAATAGAATTTTCCCTGCGCGATGCCTTTTATTATGAACATTTCCTCGTGGGGATAATAAGCGACGTAAAAAAATTATGATTTAACTTTATTGTGATGTTTTTAAAAAATCATAAAAAATGTAACCCTATAATTGAGATATATTTCTGAGATAAGTAAATAATATTATTGGTATATTTTTATTTCTTTCCACAAATATTCGAACTAAATTTTCGCGTATTAACCTCTCAAGAGGTACTTACTTTTTAAACTGTCTCGAAATACTTCATCACAACTAATCGATCAATTATTAAGCATTTATTATTTTATTCCTACATTTATATTATTTGATCCACTATTCCCTAAAAAGTTCTACTACTACTTCCTCTTAAACGGTGACGGAATTAAACTCTAGCGTAGGAGTGCTCAAATATTTTCTTTTTTATGTCATAGGTGGCAAACTAACAGCTGGGTCACCTGATGTTAAGTGATCACCACCGTCCATGGACACTAACAACCCCAGAGGAGTCGCAAGGGAGAGGGAGAGGAGAGGGGAGGGGAGGTGGGCCTCCGGCGCTCTCACTGACCGAATGAAACACAACAATGCAAGCAATGTTACTTCACGTCGGTTTTCTGTCAGAGGGTGGTACTACCCCGGGCGAGCCGACCCATTCATGCTGAAACCAGTAATAGTTTCAGCGTGGCTCTACCACGTCTAATGGTCAATCACGACTGCTTTTTGAGTCTATCTCAAGAATGTCGATCGTAAGTGCTCTTTAAAATATTATAGTGGACGCTACTTTGCACTTCCGCCTGGAATTGATTGACCGCTATTAAGTCTAACTAAACCAAAAAGAGAATCAATTAATCGATATTTATATTAATTATATATTGTATAATTAATACATACTAGTGGGCGCCCAGAGGTCGACATTCGACCATAGTTCATTGATTCTTTAAAGTTTGAATTTTATTAGGGTTCTTTTGTCAAAGGGTATTAT